>JAKSYS010000600.1:0-39229 GCA_022925895.1 Fragilaria crotonensis | reverse complement strand
CCATCAAGATCTTTGATGCTCCTAGCCCATTCATGAGTGGTACGTTCGATAAAGCTTCCATCTGGTTGGTATTCTTTACGGGGTCGATCCAGATTTGATAGGAGTGGAAAAAGAGGTAACCAGCAAAGAGATTTGACATACCCGACATGGGTTTGAAACAAAGCGTGCGCTTCCATATCTGTCATTTGGGAAAAAGCAAACCGAGGAATACAGAGAGCTGAGCTTTCACCAGTGAGAATAGTCGCTAATGCTTCGCTGAGAGCGTGGACATTCTTGTTACCACACTGCTCCGCAAGGTGAGGAATTTGTGGATCCAGGGGGGTGCGTTTGTGAAGACGAATGTCGAAAGGTGACGTAGATGGAGGGAGCATCTGTCGAAGACTCAGCAGATACATGAGACGGTGCGTTGTCATAGGAGCTTTGAGTAGGATATAACCGGCGACAACCAATTTCCCGCTGATGCTTGTGCAATTTGAAAAGGAGGCAGTGACATCATAGTTATTGAGTGTTTCTTTTTTAATCGCAAGGTTTCGCCATTTACTGGGGGTAGTACTGGAAAAACCGAAACGAATAGGAAGGACTAACATCGATTTGGTTGGAATGATTCCGATAGAGGGACAGCAGATATACTGACGAACTTCGTCTGGGGTCATTTTGGAAATGGAGTTGTACACATCAGTTCCAGAATGTTGCCACTTATTAAGATGACCATCATCGTCATCGAAGAGATCGTCAAGAAGCTTATAGATTTCGTCCTTCAGTTGCTGGGTATTGCGCGAGAGTTTGATTATATCAAGAGATGTCTTCCAGCGCAGAGTAACCCGATATGTTCCCTCACATTTAGGAACATTGAGAGTAGGAATCAAGACAGACTGTTTACCACCAGAAACGGCTGATTGCACATCGCGATCCGCAGGACGACTTTGACCCCTGGACTCCGTTGAGGTACTAGCTCTTGATGTCTCTTCAACGATAGTGCCGGGTTTGGATCGATGACGCCGTAGCAAATGTTTTGGTGGGATTAACTTTCTTGGATTTATTCGACTTAGTAGATGTGACTTCAGACCACGGATTGGAGAGGGATTGGGTACGAGAGAACTCTTTCCAGGTGGTAATGTTGGTATCGAGTTTGAAGGCGGAATCAGCATGCTTCGCCAAGTATGGTTGGGATCTCGTCGCTCCCCAGGCTTGGAGCTTGGGAGGGATGTCTATCTTTTGGTCGAGATGATAGACGTACTGGTACCAAATGAGGCAATGCATCTTGAGAGGATCAATGGTGCCTTCATCCATAATTGAATCAAACGTGAAGCCATCTACTACGTAACGACCGAGAGTAATGTAACGGTGCCACAAGGTAGGTGTGGTGGAGTCACGATATCCTTGTTCGGTCATTTCGCGGATGTTGGATTCTGGCGTTGTTTCAGGAAGAATTGTCACGTAAACTGGAGGATCAATCCAGGTAGTGGTATCGAAGTCGAAGATGGGATCATGCGAAGGATTTGGAGGAACTGAGGGGAGAGAGACGGCTGACACCGACTCGTCGATCATGGTGAGTTTCAACGAAAACACCACGTTGGCTAGACACTGAGGAACGGACGACGGACAGAGCGTAGTTTCGAAAACTTAGACTGTAAAATGTGTGAATAAGCAAATCAATGTTCGGGCTGATACTGTTGCTGTGATGGAAATATTGAAGACAACCAAGAAGCCAATGCTGGTGGACTCCTTGCCGTTTGTAAAATAATTGTACATTGGTGCCAACAACAAAGGATTTTGGAACAGCTATCACATGAGTCTTCAATTTGAAGATGTTGTTGAATGTATACCGGTCCTTTATCCCAGAGTACGACATCATCTTTTTCATTGACCACAGCAAGGGGCATGCTAGGAATTGGGAGGACACACTCAGTGCACAACAAATGTCGGACACGACTTTGGAGGAACGCAACCAATCATGAGAGACACAATAACTGTTGATGCACAAGGTTATCTTGGTCCCCACTCACCTTGTTTGCTGGAAAGTGGCCAAACACAATCATTCGTTTTCAAGGCTGACGATTGTGGGCAGTGGTACCATACCCCTGAACAAAGAGACTTGCAATGATACAACAAGGCAACGGGATGTACCAAGCTTGTTGGGATGTACCAAGCTTGTTGAACAATCAAAGAAGCAGGTGTTCAATACATTGACCAAGGATGCTGGTGTTTCATTTCAGCAGAACCAAAATCATGCAAAGAAAGAACTTCAAGACTTTGCAAGGATTCATGGTGTAGTAGCTCTAAATGAACAGAAAGAGCTAGTCACTCTAGGATAGGACAGACAACCTGAATGTCTGCAGCAAATTCTATGGGAAAGAGGACTTATCTCTGAGGCATTGTTAGAGAAATATATGCTTGACGGTTGCAAGGATCCAATAACAGGACAGAGCGACTTACAATATTCACTTCGACATCTAGTACTATTGTAGTGCACTGATTTCAGAGAAGAGGAGACAGGTCTGCAATACTTGGGAATACAATTTGGTGTTACAGTTCAGCTTACTCCAAAATTTCATGCTGAGCTTGCCGGAAAATGAGTAGAGTACTATTGAGCCCATGCAAAGGCCTATATTGCTGTGTTCCTGTTTCACGGAAGAGGGCCCCCCAGAAGACGTTAAGCATCTGGATAAGGAATGCACTTGCCCTACAATGGTTCTGACAAAAGACATAATAATTGAGAGATTTGCATCAAGAGCACGGGCATACATTTGCACTAACCATCACCTTCAGCAACAGCAGTCTGCTTCCACGCCGAGTTCTACCAATACCAAGGATGTTCCAGTTCTGGTCGTTGTCAAAAAAGAACTAGTTCTTCCTTCAGATGATATTGAGAATGTTGCAAAAGCCTTCAAGGGTCATAGGTGTGTCCTTGACTTTGACAGTGGCTTTGTCCGTAGCGAGTTGAGCACAGGAAAGGAGGAGATCATATGAAGGGCGTTCGATTTCAGAAGTATCTTTCTCTAAAATTTTACTCTCGGATATTGTATGCAACAAGGAACTAAATGTGCACAAGTGAACGCGAGGACGGTCGGGCATGAAACCAGCAGCCATACATTGTTCACATGTTACTAAGTCATGATCATGATTGGATTGATATACCTGTGTCTATCTCTCCTGTTTTTTTACCTGTTGACTCTTGATACAGTACAGGTACTACTATCATCTTGTTTGCATAATTGTGGCTGGATAGCACAGTACTGTACTATTTGAGCACTGAAGCGCTCCAATGCTTGGGGTACAAGTTGACTTTACACTTTAGGTGGAATCATACTCAAGTTCTACTCCGTACAAAGGCATTACTATGCACTCCTTATCAGACATTCAGTATCACCCTACATGTTTTACTTCTATCTCTATCTCTAATTACTGTTGCCTGTGTGCAAGTAAACATTACATCCATGCTCCAGCAATCATGGCAATGCTCCATGACTGGAATCAAAACTCATTTTGATTCAAATTATGTTCATCTCATTCCTTGAGTTAGATCATTGATTTTCAAATGACACATAATACCTCATTTACCAAAAACAATGCAGCCATATGCTGCTGACCATCCTCAGAGATGTGAGGAGTGTTCCTCAGTGTTGCTTGGAAGCACCCCACAATTCTCCCGGCTCTCATGATAGTGAATTTTTCATATTTTACTGCCTCTTACATTTCTACTTTACTTCACAAGTTTTTGTACCACATTACCTTGCCAGATCTGGACGCCGATGTAGACAAACTAGGCAGTAGCGTGTCATACTAGACAACTACTGTAGACACTCACCAGCACGGGGCGTCGCCCGTTTCAACTATCTGGTACAAGTACTTGTACCAGTACGAGTACCAGGTATTAATGTACTTGTACCTCCTGTCTACTAAGTCGTAACTCTAACCCTGTGTCATGACGTCATGACTTGCGCGTGCAGACTGACGAGTTAACCCGTACCCTAACACTCCTGTTTTCCTGCGCGATGAAAAGCAGACCCACCAATGTTTCATGTGAGGGACGTTGGGACGAATTTCCATCGGATAGGAATTGGGAAGGAGTGACAAAATTATACATGTGTTTCGAAGGAAGCAATCATTTCACGACAAGATCGAATCTCCGTATTCGACGGGAATCAGGTACTGTACGTATATCATTCATCAAAATGGACTTTTACATAGGATTTACCGGTAGGATCCACCAAACAATACAATCCAACCAACAGGGGTCAATCGTGCATCGCACTGTACGCGTAAATGTTCATCGTACTTGTACCTGGTACTGGAACTCGGATGATAGGCGCACTGTTGTAAATGGTGAAGGTGCACCTAAGCGCCATTTTCTCCGCGTTCCATCACAAATCGGCATGGACGCACCTCGATGCAATCATGATGAGACTGATGTTGGTGCTTTCCTCCTACGCGTTTCTTCGTTCTGCCTACAGCTCCAACGATGACCTATTCAACTATCGCGAAACCGAAGGGAATGATTACGGACCAGAGGATTGGGACCAAGTAACCTGTGACGATGTCACCGTGTGTGTAAGTGCTAATAGTCACGGTGCAAGAGGCGTCATGTCAGCGTGATCGTTGTCTCAGCCTACTCACTTGCAGACGGGATGGCCAGACGATTGGCAGCTTGGTGTTGGATGGGAACTCAAGGAGAACTCCTGCGAATGGTGTCCTGAGGGCACTGACATTTGTCCAAAACACCATCAATCGCCAATCGATCTCGAGCGCAACCGCGCAATTGTGGACCACCCCATGTATAATCGCTGCATTGATCTGCATTGGATGAAATACGAAGATTCGTCGTGTAGCTGGAACGATCTCACTACAAAAAATGGGTTCAGTATCGAACGTCATGCCCTGAAGGTCACTCAACCATTGGAATACGGCAACGGTGGCGATGAAGGAATCAGACTCGCTTGCACCCTTGGTGGGGATGATGGGCGACGCTTTGGGAGGGTAGATTTTAGCAAAGGCTTCCATGATTGGTGGTTTCTAAGTCATATCGACTTCAAGGTGCCGTCCGAACATACGCAAGAGGGCAAACGGTATTCGGCAGAAGTGCAAATGGCACACTTCTACTCCGTCTCAGGAGAGGAGGCAGGAGTTGACAATGAAATGGCGACTATTTCAATCTTCCTTAATGCTTATGACGATGCCCTGCCATACCCTCACCTGGACCGGCTGATTTGTGAGTGGCGCAAAGTGGAAGACAAGATCCGGGAAGAATGTGGACTTCCTTCCGTTGATCCCTACCCTGGATGTTACAATGTTGCTCGAGGGCACACTCCTTTTCCATCGGAAGCGCCTGTGGCGCCGAGCAGCGCGCCGATCGCTCCCACTGTCGCCCCGATTCCCACGGAACCATCTATTCCTCCAGTTGTATTCCCTGGCTCTCCGACACCACCACCCATGGATCCAACTGCCGCACCGGTTGCAACTAAAGCGCCGACGTCGCCACTGCCGACAGAGGCACCGTCGTTGGCTCCAACCTCAAAGCCACCTCCTACACCTTTTCCCACAGTCCCAACGACCCCTGACCCAGCAACTTTGATCACGTTTGCACCTATCGCTGCACCAGTGTTTGCACCTATAGCAGGAAATTCTTCGGTACCGGGGAGCGCTCCACTTACTGACGCACCTGCCGGTGCAAATGTCACGAAAGCGCCGTCGACTGCAACACAGACGCCAGTTGTTGGAATTACACCAAATTCAACAAACACCCCAACTCCTGGATTCACCGGGACCACACCAGGGCCAACTACAGGGACCACCTCAGAGCCAACGAATATAGGAACACCGAAGCCAACGAATAGAAGCGCACCTGAACCAACGATTGGAGCCACACCCGAGCCAACGAAAGGAACCACACCTGGGCAAACGAACGGGACCACACCTGCGCCAACGGTAGGAACCACACCTGCGCCAACGATAGGAACCACACCTGCGCCAACGAAAGGCACCACACCTGCGCCAACGAAAGGCACCACACCTACGCCAACGAAACGAACCACATCAAAGCCCAATACTGGTACAACATCACCACCTACAAGAGAAGCATCTCCAGCTCCAACTGATGCTGTTCGCAATCTTCGCGCAACCGTCAAGGATGTGATCACGGACAACTACAAGCATCAACCTGAGGCCAAGCAACGCATCACCCTCGAAGCAGAAAACTTTCGCCCTGCAGATAGATCGGACGAGGAATGGGTTGAATGGGCAGAAGCTATTAGTGCACAAGACCGAGGCGAGGCTCCAGACGAACAGCGAAAGCTATTGGGAGGAGATTTTCTTTCGTTTCACAATTACCAATTTCTGATTGATGTCAGGACTGAGTACTACTTCCGATACTCGGGAACCTCCACGGTACCTCCTTGCTACGCAACTTTTGTTGGAGGCAGTCGAGGAAATACGAATCATTGGAGAGTTATGAAAGACCCTATCCGTGTTCATCCACGCCAAATTGCGGAGATGGAACGCTTGCTGAGAGAACGCATCGCCCCGGCGGGCGACAGGACTAAAGCGTGCGAAAATGATACAGCTGCAAAGGTCGATTCAGACGGCCATATATCAGTTGCAAGGCCGCTGATGCAATTCGACAGGATACACTTCAAGACATTCTGTGAGTGTGATAATTGGGGATCGAAGTGGCCCGAGGATCGTGAGTGGTGCAGGCTGAATCAGGGTGACAAGCTGTTCCGATTTTACGATCATCCGTACAACTTTGATAATGGGGAATCCTTTTGAGGCGATCTCTTCCGGTGTGATAATTTATTGTGCTGAAAAGCACAGCAACAGGAATGACGAAATGACCAACAAATGGTTCATACAGAGTTAGCTTGTCGAATGTATAGACCGAAACAGGGCAGGATGCACTTTGATGTGCATACTACTACATCATATCGTTGAACACTGATGGTGTTTGATTGCACCTACACGCAGTTGTTAGTGCCTCTACGTTTCGACTCATGATTGTATTCGTTTGTAGACAGACTGTCAAAGGTTCTGAATTGTTTGTCATGCAGTGGCCACTCCAAGGACAATGTATGTCATACAAAGTCAGACGAAGAAACACCGGCGAGGATACAGGTTTTTGAGTGCGTACTCTAGGCTTTCGCAGCGAAGAGGTTTAGTCCCCGACGCATGGATCAAGCTGGTGATGAGGTGTGTCGAAGATGACAATATCGAAAGGAGATGTTTGTCGAGGAGGTGGTTGGGGCGGTGGGAGTGGAACAGCGGTCTGGGCAGGAGGAGGTTGGGTGTCCAGGAGTAGTGGGCCGGCATAGAATTGGGTAATCAAACTTTGGGAGCGAAGGGACTGATTGCGGCGGAACCAAGCTTGCTTGACTTGTTGAAGACATCTGCGCCGGTAAGTCTGAGTCGCATTTAGGATCTGCCGGATGGGACGTTCGCAGTAGTGCTGATCTGTGGTGGAAAGAAGTTCTGGACATGATATTGTTTGATCTCGATATGTTCCATCCGGGTTCGGTGAAGAGTTGTGCGATTGACTGAGTCATGTTCGTTTCGACCCATCCAAATGGACTGGGAGTATGCGTGGAACAAGTTCAAGGCGTGACGAAGTCGAGTGAGCCCTTCCATGTGCATATACTGACGGAAGTGATAACCATTTATCTGGAAGCGGAGCATTGAGTTAAAATGACTCGTGAGGTGCTCGCCATTGACGGATACAGAGACGCGCATCATGGGGGTATGTGGGACATGAGTGTGAGGAGAGAGACAGCGCTGAGTATGGTGCATGGTAGCTAAGGCGTTGACTGCAATGTTGTTGATGACGACTCGGGATAAGGGGTCCGAGGAAGGTGAGGTGTCTTGATGACCTTTGACCCATGTGATACTTATTGGGCAGTGGAGTTCGCGAGTGAGGTCAGAGATTAAAGTGAGGAAATCAACGTTGTTGGGTTGTCGACAGGGGCGTGCTCCTGGACATGTGACCATCTGAACTTGCTTATGGCGGAAGTGCTGTCAACCACCTATACGTCATTTAAAGTCAGATTCCACCGGCTTGTCAAAAACATCACACTAGCAACCACCACAAAACTCTTTTAGTGCATAGCATTCCTTCTATGTTTGAACTGATGTGGTTCCTCTCATCTCCTTCAATTCTTAGGCATTGGAACTGGGCACCGACATCCTGGTTGTCAATGCATTTGTCTGAGGAAAACCGGTTCCAGGAGAAGGGCCTTCTGCTTTCACAAGGCTGTGAAGCTCAGTGCCAAGGATTTACACAAAGACAGGTGTTACAAAGATAGCTCCTCCCAGGTATACTTAGAGCATTCAACTCGGTATGCCATACCTTGGGCAGTCCGCCAATGCTCGAAGTTATCTGAAGTCAATCTAACTTCGGTCCTAAACGAGTCTTTACTACTTGTAACTCAGAAATCGAAGTTGAATCACGAGTTGATTCGTTCGATCACTTGGAAACTTGGATCCAAGTCTTATGCGGACACCACCTAAACTATATAACGGGATTGTTTCGAGAAAGTGCCCTCGTGCACAATCCATAATTTTCTACAGTAAGTCCTGTCTTCGTTTTGTTCTCGACCACATGCCTTTTCACTATATAGACATTAGAGCGTGGTACAAGTATGATACTTAAGAAAATGGTTTGTTTATAGGTGTTCGCTACCGTTACGGAGCGCGCGCTGTCGGTCATCCGTCCTTTGGTCGCTATTGATGTTCAATCAGCAAAACGAAAAACTCAACGGCAGTTTTTATCCGAGGTTTGGCTACGACGATGTGAGTCGTATGTAGTATGACGTATGACATATGGATAGACCTAAAATTAAAAGCGCGAAAACCTATATCGATGGAAACACGCACCTCAGATTACCCATCACCCATCGTACGATACATCCCGCAAGATCGGTTCTCCAGTATTCGACAGTTAAACACATTTACCACGACACAAGTTCCCTCCACAATTTGGGAGCAATGCGAGCCACACGTGTTGCGAAACAGGGGAAAGTCGGATCTTAAGGTCCCCATTGCGCTTTTGGCTCACCATAAAATCGCAGCGTGACTCACCTCAATGCCATCATGAGACTGATTTTGGTGCTTTCCTCCTTTGCGTTTCTTCGTTCTGCCTACAGCTCCAACGATGACCTATTCAACTACCGCGAAACCGACGGGAATGATTACGGACCAGAGGACTGGGACGAAGTAACCTGTGACGATGTCACCGTGTGTGTAAGTGCTAGTAGTCACGGTGCATGAGGCGTCATGTCAGCCTGATCGTTGTCTCAACCTGTTCACTTGCAGACGGGATGGCCAGACGATTGGCAGCTTGGTGTTGGATGGGAACTCAATGGGAACGCCTGCAGATGGTGTCCTGAGGGCTCTAACAGATGTGGAAAACACCGTCAATCGCCTATCGATCTCGAGCGCAACCGCGCAATTTTGGACGACCCCTTGTATAATGAATGCATTGACATCCATTGGATGAAATACGAAGATTCGTCGTGTAGCTGGAACGATCTCACTACAAAAAATGGGTTCAGTATCGAACGTCATGCTCTCAAGGTCACTCAACCATTGGAATATGGCAGCGGTGGCGATGAGGGAATCAGGCTCGACTGTACGCTTGATGGAGACACCGGGCGGCTCTTCGGGAGAGTAGATTTTAGCAAAGGCTTCAGTGAATGGTGGTTTCTTAGCCATATCGACTTCAAGGTGCCATCTGAGCATACGCAAGAGGGCAAACGGTACTCGGCAGAAGTGCAAATGGCACACTTCTACTCCGTCTCAGGAGAGGAGGCAGGAGTTGATAATGAAATGGGGACCATTTCAATCTTCCTTAATGCTTATGACGATGCCCTGCCATATCCTCACCTGGACCGGCTGATTTGTGAGTGGCGTAAAGTGGAAGACAAGACCCGGGAAGAATGTGGACTTCCTTCAGTTGTTCCCTATCCTGGATGTTACAATGTTGCTCGAGGGCACACTCCTTTTCCATCGGAAGCCCCTGTGGCGCCGAGTAGTGCGCCAATTGCTCCCACTGCCGCCCCGGTTCCCACGGAACCATCTATTCCTCCAGTTGCCATCCCTGGTGCTCCGACACGACCGCCCATTGAGCCAACTGCCGCCCCGATTGCAACTAAAGCGCCGACGTCGCCACTGCCGACAGAGGCACCGTCGTTGGCGCCAATCTCAAAGCCACCTCCGACACCTTTTCCCACAATCCCAACGACACCTGACCCAGCAGACTTGTTGACGGTTGCACCTCTCGCCGCACCAGTGTTTCCACCCGTCGCTGGAAATTCTGCCGCACCTGGGAGCGCTCCAGTTACGGAAGCTCCTGCCGCGCCAAGCGTCACGGAAGCGCCGTCGACTGCAACACAGGCACCAGTTGTTGGAACTACAACAAATTCAACAAACACCCCAACTCCTGGAAAAACTGGGACCACACCAGAGCCAACAACAGGAGCCACTCCAGAGCCAACAACAGGAGCCACTCCAGAGCCAACAACAGGAGCCACTCCAGAGCCAACAACAGGAGCCACACCAGAGCCAACAACAGGAGCCACACCAGAGCCAACAACTGAAGCCACACCAGAGCCAACGACTGGAATCACACCTGAGCCTTCTTCTGGAACGACACCAAAGCCTACAAATAAAGCATCTGCAGCTCCAACTGCTGCTGTTCGCAATCTTCGCGCCAGTGTCAAGGATGTGATCACTGACAACTACAAGCGTCAACCCGAGGCCAAGCAACGCATCACCCTCGAAGCAGAAAACTTTCGCCCTCCAGATAGATCGGACAAGGAATGGGTTGAATGGGCAGAAGCTATTAGTGCACAAGACCGAGGCGAGGCTTCAGACGAACAGCGAAAGCTATTGGGAGGAGATTTTCTTTCGTTTCACAATTACCAATTTCTGATTGATGTCAGGACTGAGTACTACTTCCGTTACCAGGGAACATCCACGGTACCTCCTTGCTACGGAACTTATGTTGCAGGCAGTCGAAAGGGTGTTAATCATTGGAGAGTTATGAAAGACCCTATTCGTGTTCATCCACGTCAAATTGCGGAGATGGAACGCTTGCTGAGAGAACGCATCGCCCCGGCGGACGACAGTACTAAAGCGTGCGAAAATGATACAGCTGCAAAGGTCGATTCAGACGGCCATGTATCAGTTGCAAGGCCGGTGATGCAATTCCACACGATCCACTACACGGTATTTTGTGAGTGTGATAATTGGGAATCGAAGTGGCCCGAGGATCGTGAGTGGTGCAGGGTGAATCAGGGTGACAAGTTGACCAGATTCTACGATCAACCTTACAACTTTAACGAAGGCGAATCGTTTTGAGGCATTATAGGTTTGGAAGTATCATAAGTGTTGGAGAAGTAGGGATCCGCATCGACGTAAACACTGTTTAACGAACTTTGCAAGGCGATGCGTATCTTGGAGGATACCTTTCAATCCGAACTTCCATTACAGTCGTTCTCATTTGAAAGCTCCACATTAAGTCCAATTCTCGATAGAAGATTTCCGCGGATGCTCTCTTTACGTTTGACTAGTGAGAAATAACTGGTTGCTGACTCGTCGTCAAGTTGGTCCAGGTGTCTGGTACCTGTCGGCACTCTCTCATCGTGTGAGCTTTCTCCATAGAAATCATCGTAGGAGTCCACCAATGACTGCGGAATCTGTATATCCTTAAGACTTGCCGGTCGCTTGGATTTTGCCCTGTCGCCACTCACTTCCATGATGCTTGCAGGCTTCAGGAGCTGTTGAAAATCCGATAGTGTTTTATGCAGCATATTAATGTAGCGCTGCGTTTGTCTGTGCTTTGAAGATACAGAGTAGGACAAGGCATTATCCTTAATAATGTATCCCAATCCAAAACCATCAGAAACAACTTTAATCAAGTCAGGGAAACGTTAGATCGAGAAGTCCACAACGAAGTTCGAAACATAATCATCTAGACACAGCTCACCTGGACCGAAGCCGAACAGCCGCAGTGCTGGATTGCCGCAATTTGAGGTGGACAGAACGGTGTGATTCAGCGCCTTCCATGGCCGCGAAAGAAAAAACTCTGGCATCGGTAGATTCTTCTTTTCGGCTATGCATTTCAGTGCGAAAAGGTGGCGGTCCACACCTTTTCCCTTTGCGGCCTCTGCGACAAGTCGCGAATGTTCATTTGTAGCTTTCCTCAAGGAGTCCAGCTTTTCTGCGACGCTTGCATCCTTGGAACACCAAACACGACAAAATTCAGCCGCCAGAGGGGTAGCAGACCGCTGAGCTTCAGTCCGGCCGTGATAGAATGACTTCGTCAACACAGGTTCATATATGCAAACAATCTTTCCATACAAGCGATAGTATGCCAGCATAATGCTCATCTGTACCAGCGCATCAGGACTCAGGGCATTTGCAACGATTAAGGACTTTCCAAATTTGGTGTATTCCAAGACAACAACATCGGACGAGATGATTTCATCGCCTAGAGCCGTTTCTGCGAAGAAAATTTTGTCGACCACCGATGCAGGGAAATCAAACACTAACTTCTTAGGGAACACATCGTGTTGAGGTGCACCCGCATGATCAAGAGTGACCGCTGCTCGTTTAATTCTCGCGTTGATAACGTGAGGAACGTGGCCGATGCCGTGAACAAGCCTTGTGATGGACTGTGCAAACACCACAATGGTTTCTGCCACAATGTCGGAAACGAACCGCAAAGCAGTGTGGCCGTCAATGGCAGAGTGCTCAAAATTCACTGTGGCTTCTGTGAGATCAATGGCGGCCAAGGCTAATTGCATCTAGTACGGACTTACCGCCAGCTGTCCCATCGCTGCAAACGATCACCTGAAGCTTGTCGTACCAGCGATTGCAGCAAGTTCCAATTTGCTCGTCGTCTTCGTTCATTTTATAAGTTCCGTGCAACATGTTGGCGGCCGTCTCATTCGCACTAGTTGGCATGTACTCGTCAAGCACAAGCACAAATAGAGCCGAATCGATAATCCTCAACGCGTCAGCATTCTGAGACGAGAACGACGCAATCTCATCGCGCGCGATCGCCCATTCGTTTCTTGGTAGGCTTGTCAGTACACCCAGCGCATGCTTTGAGGTCTGAAACAAGGTAGCTTCTCTTGCATTCTTCTGAATGGCTTGGAGTATATCTGCGATATCAGTTTCATCAACTGCAACAGCCCCATCTGGCCAAAGGGCTTGGAAGTAAAACATCTGGTTGCGACAGAGTACGGCGACATGAGTACTGTCAGGGTAGACTTCGACAGAGTCCTTGGTGTCCCTGTTTGGGACTCGAGTTGATCCAAAGAGGACCTTGAACTGATCCATGCAAAGTGGTTTTCCCTTGAAAACATCTGGCGGGAGTTCGTGATGCTTGAGAAGTGAGGCCAACTTGACGGAAGCGAGTGTCAGCGCTGCAGCTCGTCTGATCTGGTCCTTTGCAGTTTTTGGATCAGGGCCCTCCTCGAGAACAAAGTATGGATTCAGATTCAAGACTACGGATTGATCGGGAGCCAAATAACTCTCGTCCCAAAAGGATTCGACGTAAGAGCCCATCGTGTTGTTCTCACGACCCTCGCGTTCATATTCTACCAGAAGCTCTTGCAAGACGGGCCCGTCACGGGTTGCGAAATCTTCAACAATCTTTTTCGTACTCTCCTGCTCCTCAGGTGTCTCCAGAGCCTTGAGAGTCAAAACAAACTTTGCCATAGTTTCATCGAGCGTGGGGATAGGCAATCGTGGCAACTCTCCCTGACCTCGGAATGTGATACTTTGTGCGTGATGCACGCCGCTTCCGTTTCCACGGAAACGTTGTTGGTTCACACTACCATTATCCGCCGCCATCCTATAACCTAGGATACGCCCTTCACACTTCACAGCTCCTTCAATTGTGGTTAAATTGTCAGGATGAGATGTATCACCACTACCAGTAGTCGTTTTGGTGTTGTATCTGTGTATGCCCAAACGGTTAATAAGAACTCCGTAAAAAAAAAAAAAACACCAAAAGTGCCACGACACAAGACACAACCCTTCACTCGAGTTGACTCTTTCACAGAGATCAAGAACACTTCGACTAGTAGCAAAGTACTAGTAGTAGCTGACTTTGGGCTCATGTCTGTTCTGTATGGTATGATATGCTTCTCATACGCAGAAAACTGAGATGAAGTGTAAATACAGAACGTGTACATCGTCAAATTGGTCTATTTTCACCTTACGAGTACAGGAGTACAATACTGGCTACTCGCAACAGTGAGCGCAACGTATCATTCAAAACATGCCTATCAGATATCACTATGCACTATGTACTCACTACGCGCACAAACCAGAGTTGTATGCATACATGTACCGGGACGAGGGGGGGTGAGAAAGGCCAAACAGTACTGTACCAGGGGTACTACTAGAGTATGTACAAAAAAAAGAGTGCTCTGCTGTTCCGAAGATAGGGTCGGTAGCTGGAGCTCGGCGCCCACGTCATCAGATCTGTCTCATCACTTCTCTCTCACTCATCATTCCTTATCCGCTTATTACACATCATATTCATCACTTCCTTGATCACAAACCTATAACATGTGGTCATAGTCTTCCCCGTCTTGGTCAACAAGCTCATTCAGACGCAACCTCAGAACGGCATCTCGCTCGTGTTCGAGTTGTCGCTACCGCTTCAGGAGCCATGGCAATGAGGACTAGTAAACGCATAAGCATTGCTCGGCTGCGTTCGAGGAAGGCAACAGTGCTTCTTCTGCTCGTCTCATGCTGTATCACAATTCACACAATGGCGTTTTCATCGATCACATCACATACAACACGGATTCACTCTGCAACTATTCAGGGTACGATGAGGGCGGATAATCAAAGACGCGATCTTTTCTCATCTTTGTTGTCGACAACCGCAGTCAACGTGGCTGATGACCCCGTCATCAACGACCTGTATCCACTTCCAAGTCAACATTTCAACGTATCGCTTTGTCCGTATGACGAATTAATGAGACTTTCAATAGGAGGATATCATGCTTCTGAACCGTTCAGTGCGACTGCTGTCGACGGATCTGACCACTCATTTCGTATCTTGATTTATCCTCGAGGTGGAGGCTCCACCGCGAAAAACAAACCGGTACATGGTGGGGAAACTGATCGAGACGAAAGAAGTGGTTTTGGAATGAGCTACAAGGTATTGCCCATGTTTGGATCGCGACAAGAACGAGTTGGAGTTTATTTGCAATACCTCCCCAAGGATGACAATTCCACAGTTGATGCGACTTTTGATATTCGACTCAAGGGGCATCAAACACGTGGTCGAGTATTTGATGTAGAATGGAGTGCGGGTATGCGTTTCGTAAAGAACGGCAAGCTCAGTGAGGGAACAGCATCCGATTTTGGAGCTCATTTAATGCAAACGTCGCTGCTCAAAGGATTTATGGGCGCCGAGGACGGCAGTGACAAGCCCCTACGAGTCGAGGTCCGACTCACTCTCCATCCTCAACGCATCAACGGGTACTCAAGAATTCTAGAGGATACTATCATTGACAATCGATTACAAGGCTTTCCTTTTACCGACATTCGAAGGCCTGATGACAGTCGCAACACTCATGACGTGACCGAAGTCCGGGTTGGCAAGATAGTTGTTCCTATTTTGCAAAAGCTTACCCAACGCCCTCTCATGTTTGAAATCGGAGCATACCCAGGAGTCGAGTATCGGATATTGAGAATCTTCTCTAAGCACGGGTATGAAATCTTCGGATCTGAACCCGGAGCAGAGTATGAGTTGAAGCCCATCTATCCACTGGTCGATCAACTCGAGAGACAGTGGCCGGTTCGAGTAAAAGAGGAAGCGATTCCCAAGCTCCTCACGGCAAACATGTACAACATTGTGTCCGCGCTGGGGTCGCTATTCACTGCGGTCTTTGGATTGTTCTCCGCTTTCGCACTGTCCCAACTCATTTCTCTTTTCGTCATTCCATCACGTTCTATGGATCCCACACTGCTAGTCGGTGATGTGTTGCTCGTCGAAAAGGTCACTCCTCGAATACTCAAGGGAAACAATCACAAGGGGGACGTTGTGCTCTTTCACCCACCGAGCCGTCTCCAAGATATTGTTTCCGCGAGCGGTGGGCGTATAACGGACCGCGACCTTTTTGTCAAGCGAGTTGTTGCAGAGGCTGGGGACGTCGTGACGGTTGACGCGCCGGGAAATGTCAAGGTAGAAGGGGAGTCAAAGCTCTATCGACGAGATGTTTGCGAGGCGGAACCGTTGAAGCTTATAGAGAAGTACGTGAAGCCAGGAAGGTTAGAAATACAAAAGAATGAGGTATTCGTGTCGGGCGATTGTGGCTCTGTTTCTATCGACTCAAGAGTTTGGGGGTCGTTGTCTACAGATGACATCGTTGGAAAACCGCTGCTTCGCGTTTGGCCTTTGAATCGATTCGGTAGACTTGCTACTCTTCCAAGTGAGGTATCGGAGACAGATTGGCAGGAATAAGCTAGGGTGAAGCGTTATTCTGCTTGAGACCTATCTATCCACAACATGCCGTCATCATCTTGCTTACTCTCGCACATTTGAATTCTGGCCGCGTCTTCGATTTCAGCTTGCATCCATTTTCTGAAGGCGATAAATGCTGCATCGACTCGTCCGCGTTTGTAACTGGTCCAATCGGCAAGCTGCACATCAGCTGGTCGTCTCTGGGATATCTTCCCGTCTGGCCCTTTGAACGGTTGCAACTCGCTGGGCCGTTGTTCCCATTCCATTCGCGACGCCGACTTCAGGTGCGGGTAATGAATGACATATGCGCCTCCAAGTTGAGAAAAGACGTATCCTTCCCTGCGCAGCTGCATCACCCACGCCATCTTGTTCTTTCCATACCCGGAGAAATGCAACTGAAATGGTGGCAGGTTGCGGTAGTAACGAAATGCCATGTAGGGTTCATATCTGTTGCTCTGGATGCACGGAATCTCTAGCAGATCGCCTGGTTCTTGTTTCATCCATTGTTCATACAATGTAGAGCCGTGTCCCCCTTCATTGTAAGGATCGAACACAGATCCCCTGTTTTTCGAAACGGTATCAATCACATCTTGTCTTGTTTTGGGCATCATGGGTATGTTTTTCTCAGGACAATCGCGAAGTCTACGGCACTGTTTCTTCAATTGAAAGGCGGGAATGATCAGACCAAGTTTTGGATCCGAGGCAAGGGCCTCCCTGACTGAGGATTGCTGCAAGGATCATGCAAATCGGTCGATTCCCAAAAATCTATATCCACGTACATCACATGTGAAGTTCGTACTGCCGACAATGCCATTCTGCGAAGTCGATTGACGGGGTAGTCAGCCTCGAGCTCTTCGGTGGCTTTCATAGTCTGCACAGTCAGCACGTCGCCTTGACACCCAAGGTCGATCAGTGCCTCCCTTGTTTGCAATGTGGTTTGGTTGGTCAGAACTGCGACTGAGATGGAGGCCGCATGGACCCAGCGTTCGCAGTGATGTTGCATCATCCAGAGACGATCCATTGAAAGCTGCGTCACGAGAGTGAAGGATACATTGTCGGCCGTCATGGCGGTGCATTCTGGCGCACCAGTTGTAAAGCGCTCAAATTGCTGCTGTTGTTCGGACACTTTCATAGGACCGTCTTGTTGCTCGCTGTCGGAACCAGAATCGGACACAGAATGGGGAATTCCAAGGCTATACTTCGTGTGATCAGATCCATGGAATAGAAAGACGCCACATAAGCAGAAGACAAAAACCAAGCATGTAAGTGCACTGAATGCCAATGCCAAGTTCCAAACAAATGCTAAATGTCGCGATTTCCCAACCTCTCTGGGTCTTTCTTGGAGTATGCCGGTTTCGTCGGGATCATAACCATGCACATCATGGTTGCATTGGGAGTTTGGTATCGTCAGCGCCACGACTCTTCTCATCACCAGCTGGAATCCTTCGGATTGAAAGCATCGCAAGTGTCGCTGTCGCAACTTGCACTGTAGGAGCGAGGATTTCCGTTGGTCCCGTTTGAAAAATGTTGAGCTCACACCTCCGGTCGACGATCGGACGTAATACAGAACATGTATACATATATGATAGCGAAAAGACAACAACGAGAAGGACCTTCGTCTTCGTGAGAAGAAGAAGTGAGCCATATTCGACACGGATTGGACTGCCCGTTCAGCGATACCGTTTTTGTTACAAGAGTTTGGGGGTCATTGTCTGCAGATGACATCGTTGGAAAACCGCTGCTTCGCGTTTGGCCGCTGGATCGATTCGGTTTCGTGCTTTTCTTTTGTGTGAGCTATCTGCGACAAATTGGCAGGAACACCCTAGGGTGAAGTGCTATTCTGCATGAGACCTATCTATCCATAGCCTGCCGTCATCGTCTTGCTTACTCTCGCACATCTGAATCCTGGCCGTGTCTTCGATTTCAGCTTGCATCCATTTTCTGAAGGCGATAAATGCTGCATCGACTCGTCCGCGTTTGTAACTGGTCCAATCAGCAAGCTTCACATCAGCTGGTCGTTTTTTGTACATTTTCCCGTCTGGCCCTTTGAAAGGTTGCAAGTCGCTGGGACCTTGGGCCCATTCCATCCGAGACGCCGAGTCCAGGTGCGGGTAATGAACGACATATGCACCTCCAAGTTGAGAAAAGACGTATCCTTCCCTGCGAAGTTGCATCACCCACGTCATCTTGTTCTTTCCATACCCGGAGAACTGCAATTGAAATGGTGGCAGGTTGTGACAGTAACGAAATGCCATGTAGGGTTCATACCTATTGCTCTGGATGCACGGAATATCCAGCAACTTTCCTGGCTCTTGTTTCATCCATTGTAAATACAAAGTAGAGCCGTGTCCTCCTCGATTGGTAGGATCGAACGGAGTTCCCCTGCCTTCCCATACAGTATCAATAATTTCTTTTCGTGTTTTGGGCATCATGGGTATATTTTTCTCAGGACAATCGCGATATTCTCGGCACTGCCTATTCAATTGAAAGGCGGGAACGACCACACCGAGTTTTGGATCCGAGGCAAGGGCCTTCCTGACTGAGGATTGCTGCAAAGTATCATGCAAATCGATCGATTCCCAAAATCTATATCCACGTACATCACATGTGAAGTTCGTACTGCCGACAATGCCATTCTGCGAAGTCGATTGACGGGGTAGTCAGCCTCGAGCTCTTCGGTGGCTTTCATAGTCTGCACAGTCAGCACGTCGCCTGACACCCAAGGTCGATCAGTGCCTCCCTTGTTTGCAATGTGGTTTGGTTGGTCAGAACTGCGACTGAGATGGGGGCAGCATGGCCCCAACGTTCGCAGTGATGTTGCATCATCCAGAGCCGATCCATTGAAAGCTGCGTCACGAGAGTGAATGATACATCGTCGGCCGTCATGGCGGTGCATTCTGGTGCGCCAGTTGTAAAGCGCTCAAATTGCTGCTGTTGTTCGGACAGTATCACAGGCTCGTCTTGTTGCTTTTTGTCGGAACCAGAATCGGACACAGAGCTGGGAATTCTGAGGCTATGCTTCGTGTGATCAGACCCACGCGTGTTTGCACGGACCAGAAGGACGCCGAACATGCAGATGACAAGAACCAAACATGAAACTGCACTGAATGCCAGTGCCAAGTTCCAAACAAATGCCAAATGTCGCCTTTTCCGCCGCTCTCTGCGTCGTTCTTGGAGTATGCAGGTTTCGTCGGGGCCATGACCATTCACGTGGTTGTGGTGGGACTTCGGTATCGTCAGCGCTGTGGCTCTTCTCATCACCACTGCTCTACAGGAACTCTTTGAATTGAAAGCGTCGCAAGTCGCAAAAGGTATTCATGGATAAGACGTTCGATGGAAGTATGACTAAACTCAAACGGTTTAAAATCAAGGATGAGGCACGTAGCCTGCAGTAGATCGTGTACTTCGAAAATGGTTTCCTTCAGTGTTTTGAACGAAAGATGACGTCACAAGAAGTGATCACATACAGTACATGCAGTATGCAGTATGCATACGACGGCGTATGACTATATGATAGGTATAACATTAAAAAGCAATATTTACAAAAATTGAGGGCAAAAATTCAAAAATTCAGAGTGGTCTCTATCATGTACGGAGTACAGCGTATGAACTCACAATCCTACATCCGTCCGATATTTATTGCTAAGAAATAAGGATAAATAGATAAAAACCAGGCCTTTCATCGAAACGGCATCAGATACGTTTTCTACACAATTAAACAAGCGTATCGGTGTACATAATCGAATACTGGCGTTTGAGTTTGAATGTTCATTTGGGAGTTTCTTGCTTCAAAAAAGTGTCGAAATACCGAATTATGCAGAACAGTACCAAAAGCGGGACTCCCCTGCTCCAGACCCCCATGTTAGGGCATCTGTTCACCAGTTATTAATTTAGATGACTTGACTTGGGAGTTACGGCGATATGTTCAATGCTTAAGCGCAGGTGGGAGCACAAAGTTGAAGGTCTGAATGAAAAATTCCAAGCATAAATATAACCGCCATGAAAAATATAGGACAACAGTTTAATTCCATCTTCAGAAACGTAAATGCAATAATCCATAGTGTCAGGATTGTTTGGGTTGGTCTTACTACTGAGCTGTCTGGGTGAATCAGATATGTCTCCAGGCCTACCGCAAAGGCAAGGCAACTTGTTGGGTGTTAATCCTTGAGAAGGTTTTAGGAATGCTGCATTGTTCTGATTGTAGCGGATGAGATGGTGTGGATCCTCATCATGTTTCAGGCGGTATCAACATGCCTTCAAGTGCGTGCCCTTCTTTCACTGCCAAGCATTAACATTTCCTATCTCCTCTAAAAGGAAGATGACTGTGGCCAATCTTCAGGTGGGCAATTACTGACAATTCAAAACCTCCCATTTCGGAATGCTCTTTGCACTGTTTCTGCTGCAGTGGCTGCAATAGGCTAGGAAAAGGTTGATGAGAGAACTCATACAAAGGAAGTTTGATCAGAAAGCATAGAAGAAGGTAGAAAAGCAAAAAGCAAGACAATCAGCAGAAGAAGCACAACCATGTGAGATGATGCCCTATCTTACGGAATTGATGGGGCGCTTTGAGACTGCTGCCAAGGACAATTTGACAGTGTCAAAGCTGTCAAAGCACTTTCTGCGACCGTGCTCAAAGGTATTCTCAAAATTGTATTTTGTTGTCAGACTTAAAGGCATGATGTCAACAATGATGAAGACCGACCTTGTCATTGAAGTTACAAATCAATTGATTGCTTTAAGAGATGAGCCAGAAGCTTGTAAGCATACCTAGTATGTACTTCTGGTATACTAGCTAGACGACTGCTTCATCAATACTAGACGAGAATACTTTGCATTTTGTTTTCATCAACTTACTCCATGAAGGGTAGCTTATTTTTTGTTTTGTTCAGTGACATTTTTCAAGGCCATGATCTCTTGCTTGTCTCCAAATCTGTAACAATATTGGGTGATAGGGTGACCATAGGCTGGTATCAATAGTTTAACTAGGCAAATCACTGTGTGTCCATTCGAGACCACTTTTATCTCGTGACTCATGACGAGGTGCCCCTTATGTTGAGAGTATCTATGTTGGGCGCCTCGGACGTCGTGGAATGCAATCGCTTCAAAGATCGCATCATCTGCCAGTGCTTTCCAGTACTCTGGAGTACTTTTCAATTGGTCAGGGAGAAGGTAGAGTATTATTACGATCCAATGAAACGTAATATGGTGGCCAGCTGGCGAACAGGTGCTCTACAGATGCATGACTGGCACAGTAAGTCGAAGCACCCAACCGGCGACAAGGGGTCAAATTGTACAGCAGTATGATATATATCTAATATATGGCCTAAATTAGCGACGAGATAGTCTAGTAGGACTTGATCTAAAAAAAGAATGGTTTCTTACCATTGTCTACTAACAAATAACTGGACGAGTTGCAATTGAGTCAAGCATGGCTTCCTATTAGAATATTGACTTAAAAACAATCCGGTCGTGATCTGCGCACGTGAGCGATCACACCGAATGTTATGTGAATACTATAGTACAATAAAGCAGCCCTCGCGGAATCTGCATATCGACCCTAGCGTATGAATGGTGCAACGCGACGGTATCAAGTAGCAAGCAAACACTTCAGTGAATGACCGATGCCGTAATGTCAACATCCTCATCCTCATCCTCATCCTCATCCTCATCCTCATCTGCGATCATCTCTCGTGACTCGAGACTACCTTCATCGTCGGAAAGTTCATGGAACCCGATAGAACTATTGTCCGCGACAGCAAGCTTGGCATATGCATTTGAACCAGACGATGGGAGAAATCCAAAATGAATCGTCCGAGGTCGAATGTTTGATATTCGACATGCTCTTCCGAATCATCACCAAGCTCGAGATCAAGAGTGTGGTCAATCACATCAGAATTAGACCTTTCCACAAAATGAAATAAATTATTTCTTTTGGGGTAATGGGCAAACCTTCCGATCTTGTTCTCCTCAGTTCTGAGGGATCAGTGATACTTCGAGGTAGTTCGTAGTTGTTATCACAATCTTGACTGTCAAAGGTCCCGGTCCCACTTAAACGAGAATAAATGCCACTGGAAACACGTCGAAATACAACACCGAATCGTGACGGCGAGGCGTCAGAAGAAAGAACGCGACGTAGCTGCCGATCGCCGCCAAGGTTGATGGAACTGCCAATGATTGAGTCTCTAGCTCGTCGTAGAGGAGAAATCAAACCATTCATAATCACAAATGCAAGCGACGACGATGAGTGTCGTTGTTGCTGTCCATCTTGACCATCCTGTTCAGCCATACGCAATAGATCGTCTTCGTCTTCGTCGTCGTCGTCGTCATGCACAATCTGACATCGACAGGCTGGACAATCGTCATGTTTGGGGTTTACAAGCCATTCCTCCAAGCATTCCTGGTGAAAAACGTGCCTACATTCCATGCTTTTGCTCCAGGTGACACAATCATTCTTGCGAAACGCCTCGAGGCAAATAACACAGGCCGACCTTCGCTCATCTTCCAGCGAAGTGATTGAAAATGACGAATCTTCCTCCAGCGATAAGGATGCTATAGATCCCGAAAGAGCTCCCAATCGTAGAGTATGATTTTCATCACAGGATACAACGCGCTGGACGAACATCCCATGGGAACAGTGAGTTGATTTTTGTTAGTTTGAGGTTGAGAACGAAAGTGAAAAGCGTTAGACATGGGACTGTTGTGACATGTGGCGAATAGTCTCATTGATACCACAAGAAGGGAAACGAGTTGGCAGTTGATAGTCGTCAGTACTCACCATGGTAACGAGACTCGATTCAACAACCCTTTGCCGTCGTGCTGGGTCTTTCTTCCTTTCTTCCTCGCGCTGTCGCTGTTGTCGATAACGGAGGAGCGCCGCTCTGTGATTGGGATCGGGTATCGCTGGGCGTACCGACATGCAGAACATGAGGATGAGAAAGGACGACCATAGCACGACACCGGGGGTCATCTGTTCTCCAGAGCCTTCTGCACTGATTACATCAATTTGGTTGGTGCTATTTTCATTTGAAAGCGCATTTACGTTGTAGTCCGAATAATATAAGGTTGAGCTGATGTTTCCTTGAAACATGTCAGTACTGTTTGTACCGTCAGTATAGTTTGTGAATGGACTTGGAAATGTATCATCATCCGCGGCTGGAGCAACAACAAGTGTTCCATTCTCACTCAAACCTCCCCATGGATTGGTGGAATTGCTCACAATTGTTGTTGAGTTCATTATCGTGTCGTGCGTGGTGTCGGTCCTTGGAACACTTGGAACAATGGGAACAATTGGAGCTACTTGCACAAACAGTATGCAACGTCATGGAGGGAGTTATGTGTTCTTGTCTTAGCAGTGATCACTTTCTTGGTTCGCGTCGTACAAAGGGAATGCACTAGAACACGAAATTTTCAACGCTCGGCCCGCGAGTACCGGTAGTTCAGTAGAGTCCTGTAGTCCAATACCATTCTTGGACGAGTAATATTAAGATTCTGCCGCACACTTGTAGGCCTACCTGAAGCTATCATACATCTTAAACTGAATGCTTAAATCACTCCAGTGGTAATCCAGTAACACAAACGCGTACGTCAATGAGAGAAGAACGAACCTATGTGCGATACGTGTGTTGCACATGTATTATCCACATATGCCCATCACAACAACTGACACTTGCCATGTGTACAGTAGCAGCCTGTTGCAGCGCCGCAGGCACTTGTGCTACAGGTAGGATTTATCGGTAGTATGCCTCAGGCTTTGGAAAAAATATACTGGTACATAAGTATACTGGATACTGCAGTATACCATACCAGTATACTTGTGCTCCATGGCAGTAAGTAATACTGTACGTACTGCAGCTCTCGCGCAGTAAGTAAAAAAATATACTGCAGCTCCAGAGCAGTAGAACCATACTGCAGCTCCACAAAAAACCATACTCCAGCTCTGAAAACGATACTGCAGTATTTGCAGTATTTTGAAATACTGGGAATATCGTGCGAGAACTGACTTGCACAAGAATTATCAATCACGTCAATTTGTAACTATTTCTTGCACAAGAATTATCAATCACGTCAATTTGTAACTATTTGTGTCGGTTTAAGTTGCATTCTTATCCATAAATCTGTACAATTTCTTCGTCCCACTACAGTACACAGTAGTACAATACTAATTCTACTTGCACTTTGCTTAATTTGGCATTTTTGCGACTTCGCCAATACAGCTAGCGTCGTACCAATAGTCGCTACTGTGCTACTGTTACTGTTGTGCAGTACCAGTAAATACTGCAGCCCCTTGCAGTATCAGTATTTGCAGCATCGGTGGGAAGATACTGCAGTATATACTGCAGCTCTTAGATATACTGAAGTACGTACTGCAGCTCCACTGCAGTAGAAGTATACGTACTGGTGCGACATTGGAGGTCGATACCAGTATGCAGTATTATTTTTCCAAAGCCTGGTATGCCTCCGTTGTAGAAAAAGCGAAATATGCAAATGTGCTAGTACACAGTACAAGTAATACTACTACTACCGATAGTAATCGAACTAGTACTTCGACGGTTCCTGGAGAACGAACGCACCGTCTACTGGTAGTTCTGATACTGTAGTACACACTCGTTGAATTCAGGACTCCGGACTCCTGACCCAGGCCTCATCCGTCTTTTAGTTTTTTCAACTTCAGAAGTTTCCCCGAAAGTCTAAGAAACTCCTGAAAACAACGGTGATGTGCCCATGTGCCCCTTTTCTCTAATACAACACCGTGTTCAAAATTGTCAAACTTTGGCAGTCAGTCAAAGGGATGGTGAAAGGTGAAAGAGTGGCATAATTTCAATTCTGAAGTTACAACCTTTTCCCCATGACACCCAAGAAGGCCATGGATGCATTAGAATTCCATCAAGATTGGAATGTGATGTGTCCAGTGCAGATTTCTACATGTGAGTTTGTGTCCTGAGCTATGTTGACTGCTGTGGTCTCTTTGCCATGTACGCATGTCCGGCTGTGACAATGGAAGTGGACAGAATTTGATACAAACATCACAGCTCTACTATTGTACAAACTAAACAATGTTATTAGACATCTTTGCACACACCATTGATTTAAGAAGATCATCATTGGAACAAAGTGGCAGCAATCATGGGATAAGAGTGCTGATTTCTTGTAGCCGTCAGTTAAAGTAGCTAGCAAGCAAGTGGAAGCAATGAAGCAAGACCATGATACCATGGTGGCCTGAAGTCAATGGCATCCCTCCTTCTAACCATTGTGGATGGGATTTTTGTAAACTGTTGTAGTACAAGGATTCTTGTGTAGAAAAGCAATGCAGTATTGACGTTTACTGTCGTACTGGAGTATTATGGAAGGCATCAGCCTGTTGTGTATACTGTGGTACCACTACTGTCTACGGTACTGTTTCGTACACGATTGCCCACATTTACCATATATCATACTCGTATATGATATATGTATACAATTCTCTTACCTGGTACTGGTACCGTCGCGTCTGGGTTTCGACGTTCGACACTATGCATACTACAGTACCAGGTACCAGCCCTACGACTTACTCTAGTCTCTAGGCAAAAACAACTGGTACTGGAGTACTCCAATGCATGGTACCGGAGTATTGGAGTACTCGTCCCAGGTACCATGAAACCAGGCGCATCACAGCTAAATCAATCTCAAGTGCCCGAACTCGTGCGCTGTTCATAGAGAACCTGGGATTGAGGGCCATTGGTGACGGACCATCTGCAGGAATCATTGATTTTCTTCTGGGAACTTCGCACCCATCAACTGATGGATTTCTGGATTCAGTTTGCGCAGTTATTGCTGTCTCCCATATGGCTGTCTCCCATATCCCATATCCCACATCGCATTTCGGCGACGACTCGGTCCAGATACACATTTGTCATTTGTGCGATAGAACAGCACCTCGAGTAGTCTATCTCGAAGGTACTATTAAGGTACCTGGTCAATTACATCATACCTGAGTACTCCGAGGACTCTTGTGCATCAGAGATCATACCTGTTGGTCAAGAATTCCATCACACAGGCGACTGACTCCGACACCACAGCGACACTATCCAACGCTTTTGATCTCTCAACATGCCTCCTCAATCGGCTTTGTTGCGGACCGCATTCCGCCAGTGGCAACAGCAAGTGCTATGTTGTTCGCAGAAGAGCAAATTCATGTCAACCATGAACAGTGGCAGCTTTGTGAATACAGTCGCTGGTACGTCCCGTACGAATACTACTCGTACAATGCAATCACACACACGATCGCAGGGTCGACGAGTCTTCTCCACGGCGTCGCAATCGCATGAACGAGTTCAAGAATCTTTCCTCAATGGAACCTCGTCCGTTTACGCGGAACAAATGTTTGAACAATATCAGCAGGATCCGTCGTCAGTACACGCTAGTTGGAAGAAGTATTTCGATAATCTTGAGCACGGCGTGGCCTTTCAAGAGACCGATTATCAAAACCCTACTACTGCTGCCGCGGCCAGGAAAGTTGCGGTACGTTCGTTGCAATAGGTCGCACTTTCAACTTTCTAGTAACATCCCATCACTTACACACATTCCACATCTCTCGTGATACAGGACGCTGCACCCTCAGATTCTCTTGGGATCTCGCACTTGATCCGCGCCTATCAAGTTCATGGACATTTGGCTGCCCAACTTGATCCTCTGGGCATTCATACTCGCGATTCCTTTCCCTTCCGTCCATCAAACGTTGCCAACCTCGATAAGGACGGTTATCCAGAACAGCTTGGAATCGAGCACCACGGCTTCTCAGAGATCGATTTGGACCGCCCTCTCAACTTCAAAGGCACCAGTACCGGCGGCAACAAGGGGTATCTCGAAGAATTGGCGTCGGCCAATCAGAAATCCACTCTCCGCCTCATCCTCAAGGAACTTCGCAAGACATATTGTGGCACTCTTGGGGTCGAATATATGCACATTGGGGATCCGCACAAGGTTAATTGGATGCGAGAACGCATCGAGAAACCGCATTGGCTCTTTTACGATCAAGAGAAGAAACAGCACATTTACGAACGCCTCTGTTTCGCCGATACCTTTGAAAACTTTTTGGCGCAGAAATTTAATACCACCAAACGTTTCGGTTTGGATGGTGGTGAAGCCATCGTTCCGGCACTTAAAGATGCCATTGATCGGGCGAGCGAATTGGGTGCCCATTCGTTCGTCATTGGCATGCCTCATCGAGGACGTTTGAACATTTTGGCAAATGTCATGCGCAAGCCCATGCCACTGATCTTCAGTGAATTCATGGGAACACATTATGAGTTGTCGGAGCATTTCAAGACGGATGGTGAGTGGGCAGTCAGCGGTGATGTCAAGTACCATCTTGGATCGAGCATGGATAGGACGTATCCAGATGGACGCAAAATTCATTTGAGTTTGGTGGCAAATCCAAGTCATTTAGAATGCGTCAATGCTGTGGTTGTGGGTAAGGCTCGAGCAAAACAATATTACTGTGGCAACAGGTACGTGTCTTTAGGCAGGGTGACTCAAGTCTTGAATCGCACGGCAAGCAACGATCAATAGCAACGTCAGATTCACACAACAACTGCTCTTTGTTCTACGTACAGACCAGAAGATGTCCGCAATGTCGTGCCCATTCTGTTACACGGTGACGCGGCGTTTGCCGGTCAGGGGATCGTGTACGAAACCATGCAGATGGCAGGTGTCGACGATTTTAATGTTGGTGGGACTATCCATGTTATTGTAAACAACCAAATTGGCTTCACAACCAACCCTATTCATTCTCGTTCTACGCCTTACTGCTCCGACATTGGGAAGGCCTTCAACTGCCCTATCTTTCATTGCAACGGAGACGACCCTCTTGCAGTTTCGACAGCCCTCGAAACGGCAGTGGAATATCGTCATGAATGGGGCACAGATGTCATTATCGATATGGTCTGCTACCGACGTAATGGGCACAACGAATTGGATCAACCCGCCTTTACGCAACCTCAGCTTTATCGTAAGATTTCGTCGCACCCTTCGACCATTGACGTCTTTGAGAAGCGTCTCATCGAATCTGGTGACATGACTAAGGAAGAATGCGCTGAAGTCCGCCAGTTCGCCTTGGATTCCTACGAGAGCGACTTGCAGGCCGCTAAGACCTACAAGAGGAAAGAAGACGATTGGCTATCATCCAAGTGGAAGTCGTTCAGGTCGCCAAGACAAATGTCTAGAATTCGCCCCACTGGCGTCAACACTGAAATCTTGCGCAAGATTGGGATCGTTGCCGGCACCGTCCCCCCAGATTTCAAGCTGCATCGTCAAATGGCTAAGATTTTCCAAGCTCGACGCGAAATGGCGGAACAAGGCGAAGGCATAGACTGGGGAACAGCGGAAGCGCTTGCGTTTGGAAGTCTTCTCCTAGAAGGAAACCACGTGCGAATTACTGGTCAAGACGTCCAACGAGGTACTTTTTCTCATCGTCATGCAGTGGTCAAGGATCAAGAGACCGAGTTGAGTATGCTCCGCTCAATCATATTGCGAAGTCGGTGGATCCCAGCTCTCCCATTGAGCAAATGAAACCAGACCACCGCTGGATTCACCTGTCGTAACTCCATTCTATCCGAATTCGGTGTGTTGGGTTTGAACATGGATACTCACTGGAGAATCCCAACGCATTGGTCATCTGGGAAGCTCAGTTCGGCGACTTTGTGAACGGCGCGCAAACAATGATCGACCAATTCATCAGCGCTGGAGAAGACAAATGGCTCCGTCAGTCTGGTCTAGTCATGCTTTTGCCTCACGGATATGATGGTCAAGGTGCAGAACATTCTCTTGCCGTCTCGAGCGATTCTTGCAGCAAGTTGACGAGGATCCACATTTTGTTCCTCCCATGGCTCAAGATGAGCGCATGCAGATCCAAAAGACGAACATGCAGATTGTCAATTGCACGACGCCTGCGAACTACTTCCACTGCTTGAGGCGTCAGATTCATCGCGACTTTCGCAAGCCACTGATCGTCGCATCGCCCAAGAATTTGCTCCGAAACAAGCGCTGCGTGTCTAAGTTGGAGGATATGGCTCCAGGAACAACATTTCACCGTGTCTTGGATGAGACTGATGAAGTTATAGTCCAAAATGCAGAGAAAGTTACAACCCTCGTCTTTTGCACGGGGCAGATTTACTACGAGTTGCTGACGGAGAGAGAACGACGTGGCATAACCAATGTTGCATTGGTTCGTCTCGAACAAATTGCTCCGTTTGCCTTTGATCGAGTTGCTGAAAGCGCTGTCAAATACCCAAATGCGGAAATCGTTTGGGCGCAGCAGGAGCCGAAGAATATGGGTGCCTTTGCCTACGTCAACCCACGAGTCATGACAGCGACGCGCGAGATCAACAAGAACGAGAAGAGAGTTCGTTACGTCGGTCGACAGGTGAGCGCTGCTCCGCGACGGGCATGGGAAAGGTCCATCGCCGAATATCAGCGCATTCTGGATGGTGTCTTTGGCCCCGCGAAGGATTCAGAAAGTTAGATGGTAGGTCACACATTGTCATGCTTTACTATAGGGCAACTGTATTGATGTATGAGTACACGGAGTACAGCAGGCCGGTAGGTGCAAGAGTGGCGGTCGTGGCAGGATTCGAGTCTAAGAAGCTAGTAGTACCACTCTACTAGTGGGCCTTGGCAGGGTGAAGTAATTACCCTTCACCACAATTTCAACAAGGGTAAGGTTACTACTATACAAGTTTAACTTTACTATTACCCTAATAATGTACCATGTGTAAAACATTGAACTGTAGCTACTAAATAGCTAAACGTAAAAATGTATTTGGCAATTAGTAGATATGATTGACGAAGAAAAAGGGAAGAGGAGGAAGGACCATGTCAAGAATTATTCCAAGGAACAATGAAGAGCACTTTTGTATTGCAGAGGCCTCATGCCGTATCATTGTGCTGGGTTGTTTGGTATGAAATGCATGGACAACTACCCATACACAAATTCAAGAGGTACCAAAGACAGGTATTCTCCCCAAGCATCTTGCACAACGCGACCTTCTTCCTAGATGGTTGCCTTGTATGCACACAAAGCAATGAAGACACACTGTTGATGGAAAGAGTTGCAACACAGGACACCAGATATCAAGCAAGACAATTCATTTCAATCAAGTGGCTGTTGTTGCAACCCGCTTGCTCATTGCTCAGGTGATGGGTTTCCTGACCACAAAGCAAAAAGTTGAATATGTGTTTGCAGACTGTAGATTGGGTTTGTATACAATCAAAAGACAGTGTTGGCAGAGGAGACAATAAAATTAACAACACATGAAGTCCTGTGGCAAATTGCATGACATTTAAGTCAAAACAACTTTGCCAACAATAGGATCTTCAAGGCCCACATATTGGTTGATGCTTGCAAGAATGATGCGCAGGGACTTTTAATTGCATGTGTCAATATTCACCACCAGAATGCTGTGACAGTGCTCCAAGTTTGGGATTCCCAGGCCAGGATGTACCTAATCCATCCAACCTTCCAAGAATCATCAGATACCATCACTGCAAACCGAGGAGGCTTGGCATCTGATGCTGCAATAGACCATATATATTCTGTACATGGATAGTGAACTTCGCTACCAAGATTATCAATGCTTTTATTGATAACTACTATATGATAAGAAAGGGAGCCTAAATCCAAATCTAGTAGCAGTGCAGTACTAATGCCTCATTAATGCTGGTGATTCACAGTACCGTGGTATTCTATGCGGGGTAGTCTGGAATCTGGAAGGTCCGGCCCATGCACGTTTCAGCCGTACCGTTTGGGGCAGTTGAGTTTGCGCGCCAGCCTTGTCTGATTTGCTTGATCATGCGAGAATTTTAGCAATTGTAATGATCCATCCGAGCCGCCAAGGTTGCTTCATTGTAAGCAAATTTCTTGACAGTAAGCAAAATCAGTAAGCAAATCATGCCGGGAAGCAAATTTTGTAAGCAAACTTTTTCTGTAAGCAAATTTGATTTTTGTAAGCAATTTTTCTTTGCTGGTGTAAGTAAATTTTGTTTAGGTGTTTGAAAATTGGTATGTCTTTACGTAGAAAACACAGTCCCGAAAGCAAATTTTGTAAGCAAATATCTGCTGACAATAAATTTGCGAGACCGAGCCTTAAGGGAAACAAAACTTGCTTCCACATAACTTGCATCAACTTTCGTTGTAGGTTTTGTGGAAACCCTTCCTTGCGTTTTTTAAACCAAACAAATCTTACCATACTAATATCTAAATTATCAACGCATGTATATCCTTTATTCTTTTCAGTAGAACATAGTAAGAGCACTACGAGCAGTGCGCAAAATGACCCTTGGAGTTTGGCATCACTTTGTTATTTACTTCATTGCACCATGTCGGAGCCACCTCCATCATTGCCACATACTGGGAAAACGAAGAAGGCGAGTCGTACAGGTGGGACAAATGTCAGCAAGAAGCTCCTCATGGAGTTTCAATCTCTCATCGCTTTTGCCTGTTATGATTTGCCTTCGATTGCGGGTGGCGGTGTTGCCATGACTGAACCTGTAATGGAAAAGCTCATGATGAAGCTTTGCTTTGGAGACAACGATGACGACGATATTTGTCTGTTATGCAGATCAATTTCTTCTTGGACTGAACAAGTTCAAAGGATTGTATGCATCTGCTGGGCCTGGTGGAAGGTCTCTTTCTGCAGTTGATCTCAGCGCCACTTTGGAGGCCACTCTCACAGTTCCTCCAAATTTACACCGACAAGGAAATATCCACATTTTTGTGGGAGATACCTCAATTGAGAAGAGGCTGCTTTACCAGAAGTCACTCACCAATGAATCCCTATTACTGGGAGGACAATGGTTCAACTCGCAAAGGAAGTGCTGATGAATTATAAGAAGATGCAAGCACTCGTGATGTCGAGTCAATCGCCATACAAAGACTTTGCATCGATCCCTTCCGAACAAATTATGATGACTATCTTAATTGGTGTCTTGGTGCCATGTTCCGTGAGGAGGCAACAGCTGTAGTAGGTAAGTCACATGGGCGGTTATTTGTTTTAAAAGCATTGCTGCGGCACACCATATGAAGACTAATCACGTCTCATGCCGAAACCGGTAGTAACAGAAATAATAACAACATTGAACAAAGGGAATCTACATCAACGTCTACGGATAGCGCAATCCTACAAGGTGCTGATGAATCTGACGTCACAGCACCGGTCCCTCACAATTACTTTTTCAAGGGATTTCGCATGGTCTCTTTGGGGTCACCTCCCGATCCAAGACGGTGCGATGATGAAGTCCTCGCTGTTTACGGAAGCAAAACTGACACAGCATTTGGAAGAAATATCAATTCGCGCAGAGCAATGAAATCAGGAGGAATGAAGAAACCTTGTGAAGTTTTGGAAACGTCTGTGTCGCGTTCTCGTTCTGGAAGGAAGCGACAGGTTTCAGAATCTAGCGGACTGGCTGGCATCTAGCGGACTCGCATCTCCAACTCCAACAGAAGACACCGCCGCCGATGAGAAAAGCTTTTATTTATGACGCAGACAATGGAGTTGTTTCAGTACGAGTTTTTGGAAAAAGAACTTCAGAAACAGAGAAGCATTGAGATTTGTATGGTGAGGGATGAGATTGCCTCCTGACTCGGAAAAGTGACCGGTTGCATTCGGATTACTGCCGACTGAAGGAAGGACGAGCAGCCAATGAGGTGAAACAAATTATGGATGAGCACGAACGACGTATTTTGCTGCTTGAGACAAATTTGAAGAAAATACAAGAAGAGGAAATTGAAAGACGAAATGCGATGCTCAGGCAGCACCAACGCAAACTCGATGAGAACAACATTATGGAGCATCACAACAAACAAGTGAAAGTTGTTGACAAGCATCCCAACGTTGAAGAGGAGAATGATTTTTCTACAGAACCTCCGATGTCTGTTGTTGCTGTTGCATTTCAGCCACCGACGACAGCGGTAGCACAATCACATGTGGAGACTTCTCCAACAACACAACGAATGGACCTGGCTGGTCTGTGCTGAATGCTCCGTCACACACTACAAGTGCCACAAATGCAAGCAATACGTCTGCACCATTTGTTGCTCGGAGAAGAGGAAATTGGAAATGTCATGGTGGTGTCAAGACTGTTTTGACGCCGAAAGCGTCAACAAGCAAGAAAAGTTTCGCGCCGCATGTTACGAAGAATCCGACGACGAAGATTATGGCGGTTCTACTGCAATTCTTTGATGAAGTTGAACTAATTATAATTAGGAAGATGTCGTACTGGTCTTAACTACGATTTTACTTGTCAATCACTGTCCTTGGAACATGTCGAGGTTTCAATGCAAGTCTTGTCGGCCATACAACCTTGTTGTTTTGGAAGGAAACATCAATATGCCCAATAAGAATTGATCGAAGTACCTTCAATGAAATCTCACTTACTGCAGTCCGGTCTCCAACGACATCGCTAAATTGAACTTCGCTTTCAATATTTTCGTCGCAATTCTCGCCATCATTCATATCCCCTTGTTCATGCTGGTATCCAAACGAGCTCCCATCGTATGTACAGGCTCGTAATACTTCATTTGCTTGGGTTAATCAGCCGAGGACGGATAGAATCAGGAAGATCACTTTCATCAAATTTGCCATCGTCCAACTCCCATTGCGATGGCACTCCATTGTTCCACCCAACACTTAGTCCATCAACGTCAAGTAGCATGTTGTGAAGCGCACAATACGTCATCCAAATGTTGTCGGCAATTTCAGTATTGTGCATTCTTATACCTGTTTTAGGACTCTCCACCGACCTTTCAGAATTCCGAAGGTGCACTCGACGTCCTTTCGCGAAGACTCTGACCATTGTGAAAATCTGATCTCAGCTCGATTCATCGAATTTTTGAGAGGCGGCACTGTAGTTGATCAATTATGGTAACCGTTGTCAACGATGATGTATGCACCTTTCATAGTGACGTCTCTTCCATCTTTAGTCGACAAGACGAACGACATGGAGGAGTTGAACTCACCATCTCTGAGTTGATTCATAAAGGAGTCAAAGCGTACAAGCGTTTTGTCATTCGACCAACCTGGGTGCCCTGCTGTAGTGTGCAAGATCTTGCGACGGTGATTAACGGTCAAGTTATAGGTACGAGTGGTAGTCGACATTTTGTATCCAAGATGAGCCTGCCTCAAGCCATATGAAACCTTCTCCAGTGGAACGTGTTGCATCGGTACTTCCAATGCAAGCAACCCGGGAAACCAGCGCTCTGATACTCCGACTCACAGTCTCGTAATTCTTCCAAAGTTGATGGCGCCGACACGTACTTTCGGTAGAGTTTCGTGGCTCCAAACTCCACAAACTTGTGAAAGAAAACCCATTGGACGTCCTTGTTAATGAATGTCGACTCCTCAATATCATCGAATGTCCAACCCCTACCAAGATAGCGCAAACAGCCCAACACTAAGAGCTCTATAGGACTGACTTTCCTGTTTGAGACTCCAGACTCTAACCATCGGAAAAAGCAATCACTAGGATCATCTTTTTCATCGTTGACCATCTGAAGCAACTTGAGATACGATTCATACGGCAATCGAAGTCGCCTTCTGAATGTCTTGGACCACTGAGCATTCTCAGGTTTTGGATCTTGAATGTATAGAATCCACCAAAGACTAACTCTGGTGTGACTGAGTGAAGAACCCCAGTTGCTGGATCCGTAAAGAATTTTGGATGGCGGATTCGAGCTCGCTTCACGGGGGTTTTAGTATATGTCGACGAACAGCCTTTGCCTTTCTCCTTCTTCTGGAATATTCAAACAACTGCACCAGCAACGTGAGAAAGCGAACATTTCTCTTGAAGACAGCCTCCTCTTCCTCTCGCTTGATGTATTCTTCATACTGAATAAGATTGAAAGAACCTTCTTCATTGTAACAGTCAGATTCGTCAATTGGGCATGGATCGCTTGGTCCCAAATCTCTGCTTGTTTTAAAATGACCTGTTCACCACAGTAATCTTCTTCTTCAGTGATTCAGTGAATCTCCTGCTCATCTTGATATGTAAGATGAATCAGAAGTCAACAAATGTCACTTGCGCAAGCAATAGCCCTACGTCAAGGTGTTGGCAGCAACAATGCGTCATTTTGAGATGATATCTTTCTTGGTTGCCTGTTGCAAGTTTTGTTGAAACCCGGACCCCACATAACTTGCAGCAAGTTGTGTGGAAATTGAGGAAGTAACCCGGTGCCTCAAAACTTGCAGCAATTTTTGTGGATCAGTTTTCTCACATAAGGACTGGAAAAAAGAAACTCGCTGCAAGTCTTGTTTTGGGGTGCAAGTTTGTTTACCGTAAGGATCGGCCGTGAGCAATTTCATTCCGTAAGCAAATTTTTTCCCTGAAAGCAATTTTTTTACAGACGTCAGCCGTGTCACCACCACGCCGGCACATCCAATTTTGTGCCAGCCAGACCTCGATCGGAACTTGTTTCCCTCCCGACGGGCGCGCATCTCCTCTATTCACGACTTCGCCCGTATTGCCCTACATCCTGGAGTCTGGAGTTGTCAGAGCCGCTACGCCACTATGGTATGAGATAGTCATCTGGAAGGTCCGCCCAAGCACGTTTCAGCTGTTAAGTTTGTGACCGTCGTCAGATATGCGTCAGAGATTTTCCAAATTGTATGTATTGCGAGATTTGTAGCTCGATTGGTCGATGCAAACGAGCCGGCAAGGTTTTCTCCTCGTAAGTAAAAAATTGCTGACCGTCAGTAAAAATTGCTGACCGACAGTAAATATTTACTGACCGTCAGCAAAAATTGCTGACCGTCAGTAATAATTGCTGACCGTCAGTAAATCTGATTTGTCTTTAAGAAGCTTTCGTGGACACATGGTATGTTCTTACGTCAGTAATTTCTTCTGACCGTCAGCAATTTCTTTCTGACCGTCAGCAATTTTTACTGACCGTCAGCAAATTTTACTGACCGTAAATTTTACTGACCGTCAGCAATTTTTCACTGACCGTCAGCAATTTTTCACTTTGCACCATTCACATGATAATAGCGCCAGCCTATGCTTCACGTTGCGTCACCAAGACTCAGAATGGATGCGATTTTCACCTCCAGGGTATCACCTGTTTTCGTCTTATTCACGATTCCCTAGGTATGGCCGGACCTTCCTGGTACATTAGTAGGAAGTGGTTACAGTGCTTGCTACTAGCTATCATGCTACTCCATCCACTCAGGAGTCGACTACGGTACCAGGTATGCATAGTAGAGTTTGTGGAGCCCGTCTGTGTCCCCTTTTCGAGCCGGTCAATCTTTTTTTGAGTAGGTTCTACATCACTGTCTCTACGAATACCATCCGGAGATGAGATTCTGGAGGTATATTTTATCCCATAAAAAGTACATGGTTGGCTGATATCTTGGTTAATTTCACGAAGTCGATTTATTTAGATCATTTGACCGGCTCGAAAAGGGACATTGACGGGCTCCCGTTTACCGTTTAGCTCTTTAGTCGTCCTACTAGCAAACACTCCCTATGTGAAATCAATAGGAAGTCCTCTTGTCGTAGCCAGTTAATTGTATTCGTCGTTGCATCGAATTCAAATTCTGTCATTCAGTAGGGCAACGATTTACTATCTCTATACAAATCTTTGCTACTTAATTATACCAGATAGCTATTCTAGTTCCATAAATATTGTGTGAAGTGGCAATCAGGTTCGGACCTAAATGTCGTGGTGCACCTTGAACCTGTGGAGTTCAGACACTCGAATAAGTGTTAAGCTCTCGGCATGGGGGAATTCTGGTAATGTGCTTGTGTCGTACTTTCCGTTCTCGCACTTTACCCCGGGATATGACGACACTTTCAGCGCTTTCGAGCTGTGAAGTTGATGTCGTATTACGAGTACAACCTCAACGCAAAGCTCTGAGTCTCTGAGTATCGAAGTATAGGGTCGTCATGCTTTCAAGTTACAGCAACCTCGGGCGTTCGAGCAGTGTGATTTTATGTTATAATACGAATACAACTTCCATTCAGAACTCCGCATATCTATGTAGTTTTCTGCCTTTTAATTGTAAGAGTCTTAAGTTCTCAAGTACCAGGTACCTGTAGGATAGGAATTCGTTCCAAGTCTCAGATGCCGACGTTTGTGAAGTTGTGACTCTTTCGATATATGTACATTATCAGAACTTGAATCGGTGTCGATGCAATCGCGTAAGATGACTTTCTTGGAGCTTCATACTCGTGGTATCCATGTTTCGAAGTTGAACAACTGCCCACGCACAGGCGTAGAACACGATTAGATATATATTATTCATACGTCATACGACTCAAGTGCGTAGAAGATGTATCTGGTGGGTACAAGTACCTCTATACCATTTTCACACCTGTTCAACAATATGTGCGTTTGCACCTAATTTCTGTGTGTACTTGTGAAAGGCCCCGTCAGACTTCCAGTTGATTCTTATTTGCAGCGTGCAGCGTTATAACTCTGCATATGTATATTTGTTACGTCGATTTCACGCAGGTACATATTCGAGGAGCTCACACCCACCTTACCTGCTCCTGCTAGCCCTCGACCACGGCCACTTTCTTCCTGTCATTCAGTTGAAATCATAACTCATTTCGCTTCTTGAAACATGAGACATCTATCACAGGAGCAGCTGGAGGACAGCATTAGCGATTTTCAATTGACGAATCGTTTTTCTCCTCGTCTTCGTTTGACATGACGTCAAGCCTCGAGATGTCAAGCTTTGAGCTTAGCATGATCACCGACGACCTCAGATATCTCTTACAACAAACTGGTATCGACGAAGGGTCGTCAAGAAGAAGAAATTCCACGCGTTGCCCGCTCCGCCCAACCGTATAGCTTCTCAATAGAACCTGGGAAGAAGCGACAACAAACGGAATGTCACGCAGAAACAACTAAAACTACTCGTCCGACAAAGGTCTCATTCTCTACTGTGGAAACCAGGTCTTACGCCATAACCATTGGCGATCACGATTGCGAAGGGGACTTCCAATCACACTGGACTGGATGTTCAACCCTCAATCAAAAATTGAAAATGTCGAGGGTGAAGATGAAGTCTACAGTCGACACTACCGGGCTGAAAGCTCACACCTTTGAACGGGCAATACGCTTGGCCGAAGTTGCTGGAATTGTTGATGCTGCCAATGGCAGAAGCCAACACAGAAATGATTGAACCTGTCGAGGAGGAAATGTCTATGGAGGAACTATTTCGAGATCGTAAGCCATTGGCAGTGAGTCATGCAGCGTGATAATGCTACAAACGAACGTGGTGCACGTCCGAGCCATGTTCGTGTGGTAAAAGGATAAATATATACTAGAGCGAAATCAGCGACTGGTTTACGTGTTTATGCTTTGATGTAATACAAAGACTGAGTTGTATATCTGTGGGCTTAGTCGACATATGTTCTGTTAGTGCTGGACCGGGACTGTATGCCCTTTAAGCTTACGCTGCTGGAGTTTGGAATAGCTTGTCCTCAGGCCAGCACCATGAAATAACGTGACCCAGTAATCAATCCGAAAGCCATCGGTGCTCATCATATTAAAGAAGAGTTTAGAACTGCGAGTCGATGTGATAGATTCTACTGATGAGATTCATTATAATGAATACGACTTTGCCTGATAATCTCAAATCTCATCCAATGGTCTCTATGGATTCCAACCATCGCTTAGACCCGATTCCGTATGATTTGCAACCTTTAAATCATTGCGTCGAGGAAACATGCTTTGCGTTTGTCACGGCAGGCTTTGTGCCACGATTGAGTATGCATACT
>JAKSYS010000599.1:0-39245 GCA_022925895.1 Fragilaria crotonensis | reverse complement strand
TACCAGGAGGTTCCGAATATCTTCTTTCGAGGACGCTTCTGTCTGTCTGTCGACCGACATGAAAAATAGTGAAAACGGATAAACGAGAGTTTATTGATTTCCAACGGAATTTCGAACCTGACGTATGGACTAAAGTTTTCAGATCAAATATGAATTCACCTCTCTGGAATACTAGAAATATTCGTTCGACAAATTCGCCGTGACAAAAAGGAAAGAAGGCTCGGAAAAATGCACAGGCAACGACTTCTGTATGACAATCCAATGAATGCATTCTTCACGTTTGATTCTTAGGGAATTCACTTGAGATACTCCGAAGCATATGAATGGAACCCTTTAATTAGGAATCGTCGAGATATATTTTTTTGTGGCAGTTTCTTAAATTTTCTTAAGTTTTCTCATACTTTCTTAAGAAACTTTAAGAAGATTTGAGTCGCTTAAAAAATCTTAAATATTCTACGTGAATCTGGTAATAAAAACGCTCCTTCTTAAATTTTCTTAAATAATCTCAAACTTTCTCAATCGGACGTGAGAAAATAGAAGTTGCTCATATTTTCTTAAACTTTCTCATACTTTCTCAACCCTTCTTTAAGCAAGATTCCTATGTGTAACTCTTGTTCCAAAACAATTTGTCCGAACGATGGCCTACTAGGACAATATGAAATCATTTTATAGTGTAGAACAACAGATCGGGATTAGGAATGGTAGGATACAAATAGTTGATAGTCCATCAGATTATATAATGTCTTTCTCGATTTGTACATACAAAAGTGATGTGTCACGTTTTGACACTACATTTGATCGTGACTTACACATTTTCGTCGTTTAGACATTTTTTGTATGCTCTCACACATTCTTCCAAAACTGTACGGAGTACTATTCTCGGTCGTACAGTACACGATTTAGAAGGAATTCCGGAACCTCCAGTACACTGCAAGGATTTACTACAGTACTATGGGTGTACTGGAGTACTGCGTACCGCATGTACTGATGATCAATTTTACGGAAGGGTTGCGGGTTGCGGTCCATTGGTCAAACGTCTTTTCTGATGGCTGATGATGGGTTTTAGCTTGATGGCTGCTGCATGTGCATGCAACACCGTTTCGTTTCTGATGCAGGCAGTGATCGAGAAGAAATCTACTCGAGCACTGAGTATTCCACACAGCACAATAAGAATTCATCACCAAGCCTCGCAGTCTGCTATGACGTCCTCTCGCAGAAGAAGGTGTGCTGTTGACTGCACAATTGCATCGATCCTACTAGCATCATCAGGTTTATGCCACAGCTTCTCATTAAGACCATGCTTTCTGGCGAATAGTCATCGATCAAGAAGTTTTTTGTCACTATATGCTCCTCCTGGATCAGGATATGCAACCCCAGAAGATGAAGAACTCAAACTCCCATCAACATACGAACCCATGATGGAGTTCCCAGGAACGATGCGTCCCGGTCGAACACCTGAAAACATGCCGTTTCATGATTTACCAATTGCCGATACGGATCCTGATCCAGTCCCGTGGCCTCACTTTCAACAAATTGAATGGCATCACCGATGGGATCCTCCCCATCCTCATCCAATTCCCATGGAGGTCTTTATTGAGATGAATGGTCGCTGGGCCACCGCAGAAGACGAAGCCGCCATGCGAGCCGGAGCTCGACGCGATGTCCGCGAACGTCGTGAACTGGCCGAAGATGATCGCAAGTCGACTGTTATTATCGACGATGACGACGAAGACGAGACTGATGATATTGACATTCCGATGGAGTTGGGAGAAGGTATGTTTGGTGCCTTGGGTTCGGGAACTGAGGAGGCCATTACAGCTGCAGCTGTGGCGAAGGATCGTCCAGTCTTGAGAGACGACGTAGACACTGACATCATAGACGATGACGACGACTTTGATGATTTTTTGCTTGATTTGGGCTTGGACTCGGAGGTTGATGATTTGCTCTTGGATGACAAACGTAGCACCCCAATTCCATTCGCTGAAGGCGCCAAGAATCTCTTGGACGCAATGACCAGCATGTTGGGAGATGATTCCATTGATGATGAAGGCGATGATTTGGATCTTGATTTCGACCTCGGGTTGATGGATGATCCCGATGAAGGAATCGTTGATATCAAGATGGACACAGATGACGTAGAGGAGATAGACGAAGCCCGTGCCGTTGCTGCTCTTAGCGACGATGAAGATCTTGACATTGGGCTAGATGACGACGATGAAGATCTTTCTAGCGACGGTGGTATGACCATGGTGCCCCTTGAGGACTTCGGCGATGACAGCCTGCTCGACGACGACGATGCTTTTGATGACGGTGGATTTGACTACGACGGAGACGATTTCGGTGATGGAGGTGACGGTGGTGACATGTGGTAGCCGTTTATTCAGATATAGAGAACGAAACTTAATGCTAACACTTATCGCGCATACTAAAATCACAACGTGGTCAACATGAAAGCAGTGCAATTTATCTCCCTCCGAACCCACCGGAAAAGTCGTCCCCACCGGCAGCGACAACAATTTCTTCGTCGTCCCCAAAGTGAAGTGTCAAATCGATTTCTTGCTCAGGTTCCACTGGAATGTCGTGGTCACCACGAACAACCGGAGGCAAGGGTTTGATGTTATTGCGCTGGAAGTACCCAGTCAGCTGTGCCGGAATTTCTTTCAAGGTTTCAGAGGTCAATGCGACGCTGTTGCTGCTGTGTTGGTTGAAGGGGACGAATTGAGCGATGTCCCTGTCGCAATGCAAATCATCGAGGAATCGCATATATGAGAAGTCCGCGTTGCCAACACCTACGATAATGACGGAGAGTGGAGCGTGGGCAATTTGCTTGAGCACCTCCGCCGTACCTGCAGGATCGGAGACAGCACCATCCGTCAAGATCAATAAGACAGTGTACACTTGCTTTCCTTGAGCCTTGGCAGCCTCTTGTCCGGAGATGGCCTTAGCGGCCGCAGTCTGCAACACCTCAGTAAAAATGGTTGGACCCCATAAGATCAAACCAGACTGAAAAGTTTGCTTGTACGCATCGAGGATGCCTTGTACTCCATGCGCTTCTTCGGTTGGGCCACACTGGAAGCAGTGGCGAACAACTCCTCCATACTTGGCACCGAATCCCCAGACTGGATACTTTTGGTCGGAGTCGTACGTGGAAAGGACACCAACAATGGCACTGATTGCCTTTTGATAGTCATTCATCGTTCCCATGTAATGAAGGGTGCCTGGCTGTCGTGGATCGCCATTAGATCCAGTGAAATCGATTGCGACACTTACATTGAGTTCGCAGCCTCCAGAAATGTAGTCAGCAAAGCTAGCGCCACTGCTAGCCGGTGGCACAAATGATGTTGCAGCAGGTCGTGACACACTGGCCCCAGCCATCCTTGAAGTCAAATCCTCGACTCCAGAAACGTCGCACCTCTTGATGTTGATCGTTCCGGCATTGGCGCCTTTGAGCTTCAGGGGCAAGGTCTTTCCGACCAAACCCTGCAACGCCTTGACAGTAGTCTCCACAGACCCCATCGAGACATGCTTTCCATCCGATTCGTAATCATAGACCGAAATCAATACAGGTTTCTCCATCTCACCATGGTTCAAAACGCTTAGGTTTACCACTGCCTCCTTCCAGTCCGGACTTAAATTGTTTTTCACAACATCAGAGCGGAATACATTGTCCCACGTGAGACCGCCAGCTCCATCACGTCTGCAGGACAGTTCATAAAATGGATCCGACTTTCTCATGAAACCTTCCGTGTTCTTAATGTTGGTAGCGCTCAAACACAAGCGCAAGAGTCCGCTTCCCTTGGCTTCGGCAACGTGGCAGAAGATAGTCCCGCCATCCTTCAGCTTGCGTGCTTTTGAATTTCCGCGCGCACCCAATACTTCACCAATATCAAAGGTAGCACATCCCATGGACTTGTTATCGCCCTTTCTGACCTCATCAAAGATCTGGACGGCGATCTTGTACGGAGTTCCGAATTCATAGTCAATTTCAATCACTTGCACCCAATTTGGAGAGGTGCTGTTCTTGATTCTGCAAGAGGAGTGTTTAATTAGCAACAAGCATGGAAGAACTACTCTGTCATTCATTCTATCGACTACTTACACTTCAGTCTTGCCCAATACAGCGGGCGCCGTACCTGGTGTAGTAGCAATATGAGTTACTACGGCAAAAGGATCCGAGGTTCCCTTAAAAGCACCAGCGACATTCTTGAGCTTGGAGGCGTGGAGAGAGATTTCGAGCTTCATCTCTTGTCTTGGATTGCAATGCTTCAGAAAAGACGCGACACAACACTATGATGCCAGCGATTGAAAGAGCGATGGAACAACAGAGCTGGTCACGATTCAGCCAAGATTCGAAACCAACGACCTGTTTCAGTTACGCGATCATACCACATGCTAACGTCTACTTTTTTGTACACGCGATTTCAAGATTTCGAGGATGGGAAGCACGCGAACAGAACGGTCGATCAATATGCGATCACAACATCACAACATCACAAAATACAACCTCGTACAATACTTGCATACTTTGTACTGGTACCCCTGGCACACTGTAGTACCTTGTACAGTACGTGTACTCAATGATACTCAGTATACCGGTACCACATAAAAAGTGCCTGGAGCCTGGAGCCGTTTCGACCGCTGGAGCCGTTAAAAGGGTTTTTTTCGACTCCTCCTACAAAGAAGTCACTCAATTTCAAGAATTCAATGGAAATTAGGACAGCCGAGTTGATCTCTGATATGCAATAAAGCAATGTCATATAGAGCGGTTAACGAACCGATTAGTAAACTGGGGTTGTGAATGCAACTGCATGTTGAGGGTTGGCAATTTTTCGCCCCTTCGGGTTTTCACCTCATTGATCGCGTACCACGTACCACCAATAGGGAAAACCTCTGTAGCAGTAAAAAACTAGTACGAGAAATCATAGTCGAATGGGGTGAAAAATCTCAACCGATGCCTAAAAAATGTCTTGAGGTACGTATACATTTAAATGAAGTGCCTGGAGCCGATAAATGCAAAAATGAGCTTCGCAAGTTCAGCAACAACTTTGTCAATTCTTGCTTCAGTATAAGAATGATTAATGCACTGGATAGTCAAGAACATTGAACACTATTTGTAAGCAAACAGACTTGAAATCAAAGCATTTTTGAGCAAGATATCTTTAGTCCACAATGGGGTTAAAATAACGGCTCCAGGCACTTTTTATGTGGTAGTCCAGAAACCAGAAACACTTGTTGCTGTAAGCCGTACTCCCTTCCTCCCGAACACTACTCGTACCTCCGGTTCATCCCACTTTCGGACGTAAAATCCGAGTACTGTACATTGTACATCGTAGATCGAAAAATGAATATCCTACTCCTTTTGTGTGTGTGTGTGTGTGTGTGTGTGTGTGTGTGTGTGTGTGTGTTGGGTGCTATGTATGTTACGTGTAGCTAAGCTAAACTAGGGATGTATGTATGAATGGGCCGGTACAACAGTGCCGTAGGCATCGCGTAGCGGTGCGCCAGTGCTATACATCCGAAAGTCTTGAATCCGGGGCGTGCGCCATGGGGATGCGTCGTTCGGCAGCGGGAGCGGCGGCAGGGGCAAAGGGGCACGTCAGTTACATGCGGTAGAGGCCGAGGCCCGCGCCGCAGTCCCAGATCGGGGAGGGGGTACGGCGCATCGGGTTGCGATCGGCGCGTAGGCAGCGGCTCGCGGAGCGAACCAGGGCGATCGCGAGGCGGGATCGTACGAAGCCACACACTTCGGAGTACGATCGCCTCCACTTGGAAGCAAGGCTGGAGGCTAGCCGCCGCGAAGCGGCGGTAGCCTCCACTCCCTGCATCCCATCCACCGAAAACACAAGGGGAGTGAAGGTACGGCGTCGCGCAATGCAGAGGGCGCCGTATTTGGCCTTCTTCTCCGCCTCGTGTCGCTGGAGGACCTTCGCCGGAGCGGTGTTGCGATTCGAGGGGGCATCCGTGTCGGTGACTCGGACATCAAAGATCGCGGTGGTGCCTCGGGTCCAGAAGCCGTGGACAGCGATGTCGCCTCGGAGTTCTGGGGTGGGCTCGGTGCGGTTGGCGCCCGCCGCCTGCACGTCCTGACTCGTTTGGATGAGGGGCTCGTCAGAGACTGTGGAGGGGGTGTGCGCCTGTCCGCAAAGCTGTCCCCACGTCGCCACGAGGTCGTTGTGGCGGTGGAGGATCAGCCCTCCCCTTGCGACAGGACATGGCGTGCTCCGTCGTGAAGCGTTCGCCACATCCGTCGCATCGGAGTGGGAGAGATGTTGGCGTCAGGCCGAAGCGGAGGCGGACGCCGTCTCGGAATTCTTCGTCCGAGAGGTCGGAGCCGTTGAGCAGGCTCGGCAAGGTGGAGAGCCAGGCGCCTGTCGCCGCCGACCTTACGATGCGTCGCTTCTCCAGTGGACGCGAGCTCGCAAGGATCGCGTCCAAGCGGCTCGCTTGGACGCGAGACCGGCTCGCCTTCGCCGCGAGGCGACCTCGGGAAGCGTCACGTCGGTGCTCCGTAGCACAGAGCCTGTCGCCCGTTACCAGGGTCCTCTGGAGGAGGGTCGTGCTCTCCTTCGACGCCGCGAAACAGAAGTCGCCTGTGGTCGTCGGGTCTGGGATGCCCAGGCCTCCCAGTCGCGTCGGGAGAGCCAGGAGGGGGCGAAGTTTGGCAACCTCCTCAGCCGTTGTGGCGAGGAGGGCCGGCAGGAAGACAGTCGCGATGGCAGCCTCCAGCGGTGCGAAGGCTGGCGCGATGTCTGGCGTCACGCGCTGGAGGTACTGCCACCCGCCTGAGTGACTGCGACAGACCGGCGTAGGCGGTCTGTGGGTACCTCCTCGCTGCCGCCGCGAGGCGGTGGACACCTCGATCCATTGCTGGACCTGAGGGTCCACCCATGCCGCCTCGGCGGCGCCCGATCCCACGAAGCCACCGAGGTAGCGGTGTCCTCCTCGTGTCGGAAGTTGAACTCCGCGAGGGCTGCAAGGGCAGGTGGCGGGGTCGCGAGCGGGACGATGAGGATCGACTTGTCCGGCTCGGGGAAGTATCCCCGGCGCGGCCCAAGGTCGAGAAGGAGGCGCTGAGCCTCAGCGATGTCGTCGATGGGGCCGGCCATGGCCGCGTCGTCCGCGTACCATGGTTGGGCGACCGTGGGGACTCGCGCTCGAAGCGTCTCGGCGAGCGGCGACAGCGCGAGTCCGTAGAGCACCATGGAGAGGGGGTCGCCTTGCGTGACCCCCTCTCGCGAGAGGATGATCTCGCAATCTCCTCCGCGCCGTCGCATGAGGAGTTGGGCGGAGTGCCGGTAGCAGTTGAAACTGAACCGTGCCCCGTTGGCCCACGGTGACGCACGGTCCATAGCATGGCCTTGCGGCCGAGCTCGTTGAAGCCGTTGGTCGCGTCGACCAGAGGACGGCCGAGGCTTCAGCCGAGGAGAGGCCTACGTCGTCGGCGATGGCCTCGAAGGCCTCGTCCAGCGTCATGTCTGCGAGGGGGACGGGGGTGGCGCAGCCATCGGTGGCTCGGGAGCCTGCGTGAGGGGGTCATCGTCGGCTTGCGGGTCTGGTGGCGGTGCAGGAATCAACGAGGGTCGGCGAAGACGTCACGCACGGCGTGTACGGCGCCTTCGATGCCGGCCTGGAGGCCGGCACACAGGTTGTAGTTGCCGCATGCGGCGGTTGCCTGTGAGCCAATTGCCTTCAGCAGGCATTTGGCCCACAGGCGACGGTACACTTCGCCGATGCCGACCGGGCGAGTGCCTGGTTGCTTGTCAAGGGCGACCAGGCGATTCGCCATCACTGCCCGGTAGGCTGCCCAAGGCGGCGAGGTGTTGGCGAGCCAGTTGGTCCATCTCCATTCGCAGCGCTTCGGACTCGTCCGAAGCGAAGAAGCCAGTTGGCGAGGTCGACGGCGTCAGTGCCGCCGGGGCCGGCGGCACCTGAGAGCCGTGAGGCGATCGCCTCCACGTCGTCCTGTGTAGTGCACACAGGGACGGGGGCAGGGAGATCGGGATAGGGCTCGAAAGCCCCATCCGTATCGCCCACAGAAGTCGGGTCGCGGAGGGCAGGGTGCTTCTCTTGAAGCACCTGCCAGACCGGTCGACCTGCCTTCGAGCAGAGGTCGTCTGGCTGGCGGACGCCGCCACCGGAGCGGTCGGTGAGTGTCCGCACGGCAGAGCGAAGTCTGCCGGAGAGGACGCGTGCGTTGAAGGAACGCGCCTGCGCCTCTTCGTCGGGTGGACGGGAGGAGGGTTGTCGAGACTGGACTTCCCCCTCAGCGTCGTCGACCAAGGCCTTGAAGTGGCCTTGGTCCCACAAGTCCATTCGTTGCGCGAGGCGCGAACGAATGTCCTTGGACCGACGAACTCCTGGTGTCGTCTGCAGCACTGTTGCGACAAACACCAGGGGTCGTTCCGAATTCCATCGGCGTTCGCGGACGCCGCGGAATTCGGAGGTGAGGATGGTTAGGAATCGCCTCCCCACTCTACCAGCAGGGGCCTGGTAGCGTGTGGTGGCGATCTGTGCCATCCTCTCCATCGGCGCTGCCAGAGCGCGTCATCGGAGAAGCCGCCATGGAGATGCGTCCCGTCGTTGTCGTGGACGTGGTCTCCAAAGGCGGAATCCAGAAGGCGATCCGCCGCGGTTACGAAGTAGCCGGGCAGATCGGCCCCGCGTCCGGCGTTACTGCCGGTCCGGGGCCGCCTCGATCGTCCCGCGCAGTGGCGTTGGCCCTATTGGCCGCTGCCACTGTCACGGGGACAAGCAGGAATCGGGTCCTCGCCAGCGTTGGCGGCCGTCTCTGTATCCGTCGGGGCGGGCAAGGAGGGGTTCGTCATTGTCGTCAGGCGTCGGAGCGGGGCCCGATCCAGTGGCTCCGGGGTCATGCCGACGTCACCGTCGACGTCAGTCGTTGCGGTTGTTGTCGGGTTGTCTGGGAAGGCGCTGGGGGGAACTCGGTCGCGGTCGGAACGGCAGCTGGGGGGGCGGATTCGATTGCTGGGGTGGGCTCTGTGGTCGCAGTGCGCTGGGACTGGTGAAGAAGCATCGGAGGGTCGCTGTTGTCGGCGGCGGCAGCGGCGCTCGCTTGTTCTGGCAGTTGTTGAAGCAGCTGCACGAAGTGCAGCGCCTGTTCGCAACTCGACAGGGACAAGCCTGGGAGCGAGCTGTCGGCCGTGACAGAGCACAGGTCGACGATCTCGAGCAGTCGCAACAGCGCTGAAGGACTTGTCGCTGTCGACGCAACGGTGGTTCGCGAGTGGAACCATCGTCTGCGTCAACATGCGAAGCATCATTCAACGGCTGCGGACGGACAGAGGACGGACGCTCGCGCGTTGTACCGTGGGGTACGAGCGCGCTACGCGTCGAGGAGTTTTGAATTTCCTGGCGCGCGGTTGGCAACATGAGGCGACGATGACCGACACCGTCGATCATCGCCGTTGCGGCATCATTTGCCGCCGTTCCTCGGGCGTTGCCCCTCGCGGCACCATTCACACTCATGACACTACACTCACGCTCTCTTGTCGGCTTGACTTGACTCGATCGCTGTGGTGTGTGTGTGTGTGTGTGTGTGTGTGTGTGTGTGTGTGTGTGTTGGGTGCTATGTATGTTACGTGTGAGCTATGCTATGTTTGACTGATGTTTGTATAAATGGGCCGGTACAACAGTGCCGTAGGCATCGCGTAGCGGTGCGCCAGTGCTATACATCCGAAAGTCTTGAATCCGGGGCGTGCGCCATGGGGATGCGTCGTTCGGCAGCGGGAGCGGGGGCAGGGGCGAGGGGGCACGTCAGTTACATGCGATAGAGGCCGAGGCCCGCTCCACAGTCCCATGTCGGGAAGGGGGTTCGGCGCATCGGGTTGCGATCGGCGCGGAGGCAGCGGCTCGCGGAGCGGACCAGGGCGATCGCGAGGCGCGATCGTACGAAGCCACACACTTCAGAGTACGATCGCTTCCATTTGGAAGCAAGGCTGGAGGCTAGCCGCCGCGAAGCGGCGGTTGCCTCCACGCCCTGCATCCGTCCACTGAGAACACGAGGAGTGAAGGTACGGCGTCGCGCAATGCAGAGCGCGCCGTATTTCGCCTTCTTCTCCTTCTCGTGACGCAGGAGGACCTTCCGGGGTGGTGTTGCGATTCGATGGGGCGTCCGTGTCGGTGACGCGGACGTCGAAGATCGCCGTGGTGCCTCGGGTCCAGAAACCGTGGACAGCGATGTCGCCGCGGAGTTCTGGGGTGGGCTCGGAGCAGGTGGCGCCTGCCGCTCGCACGTCCTGACTCGTGTGGATGAGGGGTTCGTCAGAGACAGTGGAGGGGGTGTGCGCCTGTCCGCAAAGCTGTCCCCACGTCGCCACGAGGTCGTTGTGGCGGTGGAGGATCAGCCCCCCTTTGCGACAGGACATGGCGTGCTCCGTCGTGAAGCGTTCGCCGCATCCGTCGCATCGGGGTGGGAGGGAGGTGGGGGTCAGGCCTAGACGAAGGCGGACCCCATCGCGGAACTCCTCGGCCGAGAGGTCCGAGCCGTTGAGGAGGCTCGGCCGGGTGGAGAGCCACGCGCCGGTCGCCGCCGACCGTATGATGCGCCGCTTCTCCATCGGTCGCGAGCCTTCGAGGATCGCGGCCAGCCGGCCCTCGGTGGCGTGGCGCTGATGCGTTTTCGCCGCGAGGCGATTGGTGGAGGCGTCGCGCCGGTGCGCCGTTGCGCAGAGCGGGGCGCCAGTCACCAGGGAGGCTTGGAGGAGGTTCGTGCTCGCTGTCGAGGCAGCGTAGCAGAACTCCCCCGTCGTCGTCGGGTCTGGGATGCCCAGTCCTCCCAATCGCGTGGGGAGGGCGAGGAGGGGGCGGAGTTTGGCGACCTCCTCGACCGACGTGTCAAGGAGGGCCGGCAAGAAGACGGTCGCGATCGCCGTCTCCAGCGGCGCGAAGGCGGGCGCGATGTCCGGCGTCACGCGCTGGAGGTACTGCCACTCCGATTGGAGTGACTGCGACAGGCCAGCGTAGGCGGTCTGCGGGTACCTCCTCGCCGCCGCCGCGAGGCAGTGGACGCCCTCGATCCATTGCTGGACTTGGGGTCCACCCATGCCGCCTCGGCGGCGCCCGATCCCACGAAGCCGCCCAGGTAGCGGTGCCCTTCCTCGTGTCGGAAGTTGAATTCCGCGAGGGAATCGAGGGCAGTGGCGGGGTCGCGAGCGGAACGATGAGGATCGACTTGTCCGGCTCGGGTAGCCCGCGCGCCCGAGGTCAAGAAGGAGGCGCTGTGCCTCGGCGATGCCGTCGACTGGGCCTGCCATGGCCGCGTCGTCCGCGTACCATGGCTGGGCGACCGTGGGGACGGCGCTCGAATGGTCTCGGCGAGCGGCGTCAGCGCGAGGCCGTAGAGCACCATAGAGAGGGGGTCACCCTGAGTGACCCCTCGCGCGAGAGGATGATCTCGCAGTCGTCGCCGCGCCGACGCAGGAGGAGTTGGGCCGAGTGCCGGTAGCAGTTGAAACTGAACCGGGCACCGTTGGCCCAGCGATGCCGCACGGTCCAGAGCATGGCCTTGCGGCCGAGCTCGTTGAAGCCGTTGGTCGCGTCGACCAGGAGGACGGCCGAGGCTTCAGCCGAGGAGAGGCCCACGTCGTCGGCGATGGCCGCGAAGGCCTCGTCCAGCGTCATGTCGGCGAGGGGACGGGGGCGGCTCAGCCATCGGGGCTCGGGAGCTTGCGTGAGGGGTCGTCGTCGGCCTGCGAGTCAGGTGGCGGTGCAGGAATCAACGAGGGTCGGTGAAGACGTCACGCACGGCGTGTACGGCGCTCGATGCCGGCCTGGAGGCCGGCACAGAGGTTGAAGTTGCCGCACGCGGCCGTTGCCTGTGAGCCAATTGCCTTCAAAAGGCATTTGGCCCACAGGCGACGGTACACTTCGCCGATGCCAACGGGCGAGTGCCAGGTTGCTTGTCGAGTGCAACCAGGCGATTCGCCATCACGGCGCGGTAGGCCGCCCAAGGCGGCGAGGTGTTGGCGAGCCAGTTGGTCCAGGCCGCCATCTCCTCACGCAGCGCTTCGGACTCGCGTCCGAAGCGAAGTAGCCAGTTGGCCAGGTCGACGGCATCGGTGCCGCCGGGTCCGGCGGCGCCGGCGAGCCGTGGGAGATCGCCTCCACGTCGTCCTGTGTGACACACAGGGATGGGGGCAGGAGATCGGGATAGGGCTCGAAGGCCCCATCCTCATCCTCCAACAGAGGTCGGGTCGCGAAGGCCGGGTGCTTCTCTGAAGCACCTGCCACACGGGGCGGCCTGACTTCGTGCAGAGGTCGTCAGGCTGGCGGACGCCACCGCCGGAGCGGTTGGTGAGCGTTCGCACGGCGGAACGAAGTCTGCCGGAGAGGACGCGTGCGTTGAAGGAACGAGCTTGCGCCTCTTCGTCGGGTGGACGGGAGGAGGTTGTCGAAAGGACTTCCCTCGGCGTCGTCGACCAAGGCCTTGAAGTGGCCTTGGTCCCACAAGTCCATCGTTGCGCGAGGCGCGAACGAATGTCCTTGGCGCGACGAACCCTTGTGTCGTCTGCAACACTGTTGCGACGAACACCAGCGTTCTGAGTTCCAGCGGCGTTCGCGTACGCCCTGAACTCGGAGGTGAGGATGGTATGAACGCCCCACTCTACCAGCGGGGCCTGGTAGCGGTGGTGGCGATCTGAGCCATCCTCCTCCATCGGCGCTGCCACAGCGCGTCATCGGAGAAGCCGCCATGGAGATGCGTCCCGGCGTTGTCGTGGACGTGGTCTCCGTAGGCGGAATCCAGAAGGCGATCTGCCGCGGTTACGAAGTAGCCGGGCAGATCGGCCCCGCGTCCGGCGTTACTGCCGGTCCGGGGCCGCCTCTGGATCTTCCGTGCAGTGGCGTTGGCCCTATTGGCCGCTGCCACTGTCACGGGGACAAGCAGGAATCGGGTCCTCGCCAGCGTTGGCGGCCGTCTCTGTATCCGTCGGGGCGGGCTGGGAGGGGTCGTCGTTGTCGTCGTCGGGCGTCGGAGCGGGGTCCGATCCAGTGGCTGGGGTCATGCCGACGTCACCGTCGACGTCGATCGTCGATGCGGATGGTTGTCGGGATGTCTGGGACAGCGCTGGGGGGATCCCGGTCGCGGTCGGAACGGCAGCTGGAGGGGCGGATTCGATTGCTGGGGTGGGCTCTGTGGTCGCAGTGGCGCTGGGGCTGGTGAAGAAGCATCGGAGGGTCGCTGTTGTCGGCGGCGGCAGCGGCGCTCGCTTGTTCTGACAGTTGTTGAAGCAGCTGCACGAAGTGCAGCGCTTGTTCGCAACTCGGCAGGGGCAAGCTTGTGAGCGAGCTGTCGGCCGTGACAGAGCACAGGTCGACGATCTGGAGCAGTCACAGCAGCGCTGGAGGACTTGTCGCTGTCGACGCAACGGTGGTTCCTGAGTGGAACCATCGTCTGCGTCGACATGCGAAGCATCATTCAACGGCTGCGGACGGACAGAGGACGGACGCTCGCGCGTTGTACCGTGGGGTACGAGCGCGCTACGCGTCGAGGAGTTTTGAATTTCCTGGCGCGCGGTTGGCAACATGAGGCGACGATGACCGACACCGTCGATCACCGCCGTTACAGCTCTGTTCGCTGTCGTTCCTCGGGCGTTGCCCCTCGCGGCACCATTCACACTCATGACACTGCACAGCAAAGTTCTCGTCGGCTTGACTTGACGACAACTCCAATGTGGTGTGTGTGTGTGTGTGTGTGTGTGTGTGTGTGTGTGTGTGCGTGTGCGTGTGTGTTACGGAGTATGACCACTCTGGGGTACTGTTGCACTGTTACGTGGATTACATGTACTACAGGTCTACAGTACATAAATGGACGGTAATTTATGTTGAAACGACAGTGTTTTACGTTACTGAAGTACAATACTGTACGAATTCTACGTTACTGGATGGAATACTCATTGAATTTGCTGTGAACAGGTTGCTTGACAAATGCTACTACACCGGCACAGTATTTAGTCTGGTCCAGACTGCTATTGTGCAACACTCCATTTTTTGACCCCAAACATAAATTAGTCTGGATCGGCCAATTTGCGAATATTGGCGCACGGAGGCCAGGGACGTCAGGAAACACATCTACGATTCGTACTATTAGCGATGCAGAAGCCACATGAAAAGATGCCCTTATGGCGAAAATTAGTTTCAAACATATATATTAGTCTGGACCAGGGCACGGTGAAGTTATACTTAAACCATACTACCCCAACCCAGGCCTCCAAAGTTTTAACTTTATACTAGGAGCTACGAGCAGTTAGTTAACTTGAGCTGCACCCTGGATTTCGTAGTTAAAGTTAACTGCAGATACTACTAAATCTTCATGTCTAGTTATCAGTATATTTGAATCTGGGTAGTTAGTTGTAGTATATACTACAACAGTAACACTAATACAGTAGCACAGATAATGCACCAAAACAGCAGTGGACAGAGGTGGTAGACTGTACCGTAGATTCGTTCGATGCCTTCTTTTTAACGTTCGATTTCTTCTAGTTGATTTTACCGTTATCGACCGTCTATACTCAATACTGGCTGTGCCAATATATCGCAAGAATCAACGATGAATCACGTAAACTCTACGTGTCCAACTCCTTAGTCAGAACACTAATTTCTAGATTCCCGCCCTTGGCAGTTAACTAGTACTACTACTACTACCCCCCAACGGAATAGTTTTGTACCTCGTCGTAAAGTAGTTAGTTAGTATATACCCAGTGTTGTAGTAGTTAGTTAGTTAAGTGTAGCGTGGAAGTAGTTAGTTAGTTAACTATCCCAAATTTGGCCGCAGTTAGTTGCTGCAGTTAACTAACTGCAGTATACTATGTAGTAGTAACTTATCACCGTGCCCTGGTCTGGACCACAGTATTTAGGAATCCAGCGGCTATTTGCCCATCCAGACTAAATATTGTACCCGGTGTACCGGTAGTACTGTAATGCACCAGTATGTGATATGGTTCGGGTTAACGGAACCTAGCGACGCGCAGGTCGGCGTAAGGTTCGGGTTAAGAACCAGGACGTAACCGTTACGGGGTACGCCCCCCAGTAGGTAAGTGTCTAGTACGACACTGACTACTGCATGATTCATCTATAAACGGTACAGCTACGCAGTGCTGTCTACCGCTACAGATAACGATATGCGTACTATCTGTCGTTCTATTGCTACATGTATGTGCGAGAGACTGACTAGTAGAAATATCGTGTGTCGCATAGTGTGCACTGTCTATTTGTTTATCGTTATGTACAGTAACGTTAAACTCAGACGTGCGCGTACTATCGACGGGCAGAGGAAGTTGTGTGCGAAAGGTACTGTTGTACCGGTCGCCGTATTGTGTTGTGTTGTCGTTATCGCTGTAGTGAGTACCGTGTACTCACTACGTATATTTGTACAGCACGGTATGTATGATGTCATGACGACGGCGGGTAAAACGCGTCATGGTCGATCATCATCATCGCAAAAATATGTGCAGTAAAAAGGGTGAGTGACACTAAAATATGAAAAATTGACAATTGTGGGAAGAAATGAAGGGCGACCGAAATGAGAGGTCTGATTGAAGGAGTGTTCCTTGGAACAATCAGGAACACTCATATCAATCACGGTCAGCAGCGTACGGCTGCGTTGTTTTTCGTAAACGAGGCGTTGAGCGTCGTTTGAAAATCAATGTACAAACTCGAGGAACGAGATGAACATGATTTGAATCGACGTGAGTTTTGATTCCAGTCGTGCAGTGTCGCACTGGTTACTGGAGCACGGATGTAATGTTTTACTGTGCATGCGAGCGACAGTTTAGGGATAGGGATAATAGAAAAATATGTAGGGCGATACTGGATGTTTAACACCCCTCTTGAATCAAATCTCTGTAGATTCACTTGTAGATTGTAGCATGTGATCAGGCAGTGTACAGAAGACTTTGTCAATGTGTTGATCAATTTTGGAAGAGACTTGTGTTTTTGTGAGGATGTCGGCAAGTTGGGAATCGCAAGGTATCCAATGTAGTTGATGTATACCGTCTTGTTGACCTTGACGGACATAGTGGAAACGTCGTTCGATTTGACGAGTCTTGCGGGTTAATTTGCCGTTCTTGGCGATCTGCACAGTGGCTTCATTGTCGATCATGAGGATCGATGGAATAGTTGGAAGACGCTGCATAGATTCGCGCCAATGTTTGGTTCCAAGGTATGTCATGTCGTAGAGTAACATCCGAATGTGAGCTGTGGCCATGGATGCAGAGCATGCGGCCATGTATTCGGCCTCGGACGTTGACATAGCAATTGGTGTTGGCATCGTAGAGTTGGCTTCGATGAGAGCACCGTTGTGAAAGATCATATAACCGACAGTAGAGCGGCCAGTGTCAGGGCAATCTTGCCAGCTGGCGTCGGAAAATACGGTTAAGTCGGAATGGGGAATGCGGTGTTGACGACATATGTCGTAAACAGGGTTGGTCGTGGCATCCGGGTAGAACTTGATGGCATAATATGGGCGACGGCGTAGGTAGCCAATCAGCCAGATAAGAGCACGGAAGTCGAGTTCGCCAGGGCAGACGCAGGCTTTTGCAAGTTTGCAGACTGCGAAGAGGATATCAGCACGGGTGTTGTAGGCAAGGTAGAGTAGCGTACATACAGCGGAGCGGAATGGGAGGCGTTTCTCGTGTTGTTCGACAACTTGTTTGTCATGATCGGTGACAGGTCGATTGTCTTTACTGAAAGTGTAATCCGGTGGGAATGGCGTTTCACGTTCAGGGAACTCGGAGTTGGGATCGTAACGTTGCAAAGTGTTGAGAACGTAGCGATGTTGGTCGAGAGTGTAGGTTTTGTCTTTGTGTTGATGGATACGCATTTGCAAGAACCATTGAGCAGGTCCAAGGAACTTGACGTCAAAGCGATTGCGGACGGATTCTTCGAATTCTTTTTCGATGGCGTCATTGCTGCCAGCGTAGAGCATGTCGTCGACAAAGAAGAGAAGGCGTAACCATTGGTTGTGTTTGTTGTAAAAGACAAAATAGGAGGGTTCAGACTGGGATTGGATGAATCCTTTGGAGTAAAGCCATTCAGAGAATTCAATGTTCCAATATTTTCCAGAGTAAACAAGTCCATAGATTCCCTTGTTCAAAAGGGCTGGAGTTCCAAAGTATTTAGCATATTCAGGGAAGTAATATGCATACTCAAGTGGAAGTCTGACAAAGTGGTTCAATGACTTTGGCTTGTGGATATGCACCAATGAAGTCGGCACTTTTGAGAGTGCGGTGGGATGCACAGATTGTTGAGAGAAGTAACTTGACCCCTCTTGAAGATGCACAGGGTGACCATGTGTCCTCAAAAGGTTGAGGTACCTCAATTGGAATTGTGTTAGTTGTCTTGCTGGATTCAGGATTGTTTTCAGCATTGTCTTGTTTTTGTTGTTGGAGAAATTGCTGGTAAGCAGCTTTGGTTTTCTTCAATCGTCGTTTTTCCAAGTCGCCACGGGCGACAAGGCGAGCTTTAAGTTTTTCAAGTTTACCAGTTGCAGTTTGTTTTGCTTTCAAGACAAGTTTGACAGGGATGATGAGTTCATCTTTCCGGGGTTGTTCACCCAGGATGAAGGTATCGTGGTCGATTAAGTTCTTGATTTCCATGCGAATAGCATGTAGCCAGGCATTGCGGACGTCATCGTCAAGTTTGAGAACGGCTTTGAAGGATTGCGGTTCAGGAAGATACTTGTCCACTGGATCATCGGTGGGCGAAGTTGTGGATGCGTCAACGGCAAGCATGGCGGTGTGAATGGGATCAACTGATGGTAGAGATTCAGCACACTCTTGGAAGTATAAAGTCATTTCCTTGTGAAGTGGGGTGTGTCTCAGTTGGTGAAAGGTCCAGTTGATCAGCTGAGGAGTTGGTGGTGTTGGTCCAGGAGAGATGTCAGATTCTGTGATGGGATCAGTGTCATCAATATCATCTTCTGGATGGGCAGGGCTTGAAGGTCCATTGTCTTGTGCTTGTAAAAGTTGTTCAGAGTCATGGAGTTCTTCAAGATAGGTGGATGGTGTGATGCCTAGATTGGCAGCAGATCCAGTTTGGTGGACAATTGATGGTTCAGAGTTGTCCAAAGTTTGGAGTCCATTGGGATCCAAGTGAGATCGGATGGGAATGGCTCCGGCAAAGGGCTTTGAATCAAAGGCAAGGGCAGAGCTGAAGTCTTCATCAAAGTAGGCGTCGCGAGTGATTACGATGCGCTGAGGATGATCAGGAGAGTAAACTAGCCATCCGGCTGAGTTCTCTGGAAATCCGATGAAGATACCACGGGAAGCACGTTGGAGTTGTTGCTTATAGGTAATGAGCTTGTTGCGGAAGGTCGGTTCGTAGCGCTTGAAGTAGACAGGGCATCCAAATACACGGAAGTTGGCAAGGCTTGGTTTTCTGCCATAGCTGTATTGGAAGGGTGTGGTTGGGTTGCCATGTTGGTCAGTCACATTCTTGGCTGGGCAAGCATTAATAATGCTAACAGCATAGGCATGTGCATGATGGAAGAAGGCACCGCCAAGTCGGGCAGTGTTGAGAAGTACATTTGCAGTGTTGTGAACTTCTCTCCATTTGGCTTCACAGATGCCATTCATTTCTTGGTGTTCTGGAGCAGCAGCTTCAAGTTTGATTCCAAGGTTGTTGCATTCTGTGATGAATTTTGCAGATGTAAAGGCAGATCCGGCATCAGTACGGATGAAGCGGACGGACTTTGTGCGGCCAAGTAGTTCTGTCTGAGTAAGCCAGGACTTAAGGGCTGTGATGATGGATGTGGTGCTTTCAGTTGGAAGTCCTATCCAGCCAGTCAGTTTGCCAGGTGTTGTGACAATAAAGAGGTAGGCTGAATAGTTTGTTGCAGTGGTGAGTCCAAACCGAAAGGGGTTTCTCATGAGATCAAGGTGAAGTTGGTGAAACGGTTCTGAGCCTTGTCTGAGAGGAATTTTGCTGCGAGCGTGTTTTTGGCTGATCGAGATACGAATTGGCCAAGTGTTTTTGTCAATCGCAGGCGAGAGTGTATGATCATTCCAAGCGTGATGCAGGGATCCGGTCATGAGATTGCGGAAATTACGGTGCGCAAGGCGACGGGATATGGTCTCAAGGGGCAAAGAAGTTGTTGGTCTTGAGGTATCAGCTTGTGTAGGGGGATGAACATGTTGTTCAAAGGCAGAAGAAAATGAAGTTTCATCAGGTGTGGTGTCCACAGGTTGTGCCATAGTTGAAAAGGCATTCTGTGTTGGGAGTTCATGCAGGAGCAGAGGCCATGTGTATTTTGAGTTGTTTGGGAACTGGATTGTAGTGGCTCTGTTCTGGATGATGACTGTGAAATTCTGGGTTGCAGAGATGGTTGTCAGGGAAAGAAGGCGGTGGCTGAGGCCTTCAATATAGTAAACATCAGTTAGGCCAAGGATAGACTTTTGTCCTTCATCAGAGGTGAAGTAGCAGTCAGTGGTTCCTTTGAATGTTGAGATCTTGGTGGTTCCATCAGCAAGTGAAACAGGTATGTGGCAGGCTTCAACATCACGAAGATCGCTGAAAACGGGTGTATAATGACATGTGGCGCCACTGTCAGGTAGCCAGTTGTCAAGACTTGGTGGTCCAAATCTTTGATGTGTTGATAAGGGGTCTTCAGGGAAGAGTTCTGTTGAGCCTGTGTTGGGTGGAGAGTTTGGTGCTGATGGTAAAAAGTCATTGTTGAGCAATGCTCTGTTGATTTCCATCTGAGGAGCATTGACATCAGGCCATGAGGTAACTGCAGATGGGCCATTGAAGGTGTCCTGGAGATCACAGGAGGCCATGTATGCTTGATGGTGAAAAACATGTGATTTGGGTGAGGTTGAGTCAGTAATGAAGTAAGCACGCTGGTTGCGGGGTGCTGCATTTTCATTGTTTGGATTTCTGGGCGGCGGTCCTCCACGGTTGTTCTGGTTAGTTGATGAGCGATTGGCGGTTATGCATCGGTTAGCATAGTGGCCAAGTCTTCCACAGTTGTTGCATACAATATTTGCAGCATTGGATGTGTTAGGGTTTCGTCTCACAGCTGGTGTGTTGTTTGGAGGTCGCCGTTGATTTCCATTGTTTGAGGATATTGGTCTGAGAGGAGGGCGTGAGCCGCGATTCTGTTGTTGAAAAGGGCGAGATTGTTGTGGCGTGCTTCTGCGATCATTGTTGTTTTGTCTTGATGGTGCAGGAGCTTGATTCGGTCCGCGAGTGTTCGGTCGATGCGGTGGCCTGCTGTTTGAAGCAGTATACGGTCGCATCATAGAACTGAAGGCTTGTTGTTGGCGTGGTGTGAACACGCGTGTTGTGCCTTGGCGAGGGCGAAAGGATTGGGTTGAAAACGGTTGACGTGCAGAGTTTGCATGCTGGTTGTAATTGCGTTGATTTTGGGAAGGGAGAGTGAGTCCACGTGAATCGTCGATGTTCAGCAAGTGGCTCTCAAGTTCCGCAAAAGTGGGTAGTTCTTCGTCATTCAACTCAGCTCGACGGATGTCGGCGTCAAAACGTTGGTAGGAAGCAGCATAAAAGTGGTGATTGCTGCCGCCACGGATGGTTTGCTTGATAATGTCGGCATCGGTGTTAGGGATACCGGCATGATAGCAGTCGCGCGTGAGAGTCCGAATGCGATTCAAGTATGATGTCGCAACTTCTTGGTGACCTTGTTTGATCGAGTAGAAGGATTCGCGCGTGCGTTCAATGTGATCTTGGGTGAGTGGAGCACAATGACGTCTTAGAGTCAGAATGGCAGTTCTGGCATCAGGTGGGCAGTCAATGATGTGCTTCTGGCAAGGATCACTGATGTTGGTGAAGATCAGGTTGTAGAGTGCTGTGCCAATGCATGGATGGGAGTAGCTGATTTGCTTTGGCCAGAGGTCAAAGACATTGCGTGTCCATGGAGATATGTTGCAAACAATTTGAAGGTTGTCCATAAAGGCATTGAACTGACGTCGTCGTTGGAGAAGATCACTTGGGTAGTTCAGTTTTTGAAGGTTTGCAGTCTTGGCGTATTTCAGGAGCGTTCTTGTGAGATCTTCAATCGGAGGATATGTGAAGTCGGTTCTTGTTGATGAAGTCAGGGCATCAGGGGAACCTAAGGGAATCTGAGGCGGTCCGTTGTCGTCTTCTTGTTTGTCGTCTTGGTCGTCGTCGTCGAAGAATGTCTCTTGTCTTGGCGGGTAAGCGAACGTTGGGTGAGTTTCTGAGCGTTTTGTCGGTAACGGAGCGTTTGGTCTTGACGTTGGTGTTTTGGGAACAATTTCAGCGGGTGGAGGCTGGTTTTGGTCTGCTGTGTCGGACAAGGGGGTTTTTGGTGTTAAAATTTGTCCGACTGCACGTGACAGTCGCTGCAAGGGATTTGACGGATTTTCTGTCGGATTTTGTTGCGAAGTGTCAATAAAAGGAGCAGGAGTGTCAGGAATGGGTGAGTTTTTGGGGATTTCTGGCGTTTCATGTTCTGTTTCGTCAATTTCGGTAGAACTGTCAGAATTTTCAGGGTTGGGGGTTGCAGGTTCGATTCCCGGGTTGTTTTCCGGTAGAAGCGATGATCTGCGTGTTAGGACAACTAATGCACTGTGTTCAAGAGGACATTGTTGTTTTTCCAAATCATATCTAATTACATTGCAATTATCCTCTGTTGCTACATTCACATCATTGTGTCTGTGGCCAGGAGGGATAAGTGAGTTGCAAGTAATAGATTTGGCTGTGCTTTCATTGTCAGAACACAAGGAACTGGACTCACCAGGAATGACATTAAGGAGTAATTCTGGGGTCTTGTTTGTGTATGGGTATTCTGGGTGATTGTGCTGTTGCCAGAAAAATGAAAAGCGATTGTGTTTGATCTGATCAGCCGGCTTTTGGAGGGCGTCTTGAAGATGTGGCAAGGCCCAAGCGCGGTAGACACTGTCGGATCCACGTTTCGTGGTGATAACTTGGATAAGTCTGATAGCAAGATCAAGGAACAGTGTGAGGATCATCAACAACATGGTGGACAGGATTTGACTGGCGCCAAAGTTGACTGGGGTTGTTAGGACATGCCCATTGATTTGCTTCATAGTTTGCAGTCATAGGAATGCAAGCTTGAGTCTGAAAAAGGGCTTGAACTGTGGTTGAAGTGTAGGGTTCAACATTGCCATTTCTGTGATCAAAAATGATGGGCAGATTGCCAGAATCATAGATGATAGGGAAGGTGTGTGCTCCTTCCTTTGGAATAGGCAGTTCAACTTGAGATCCAGAGGTGTAGGATGGGTTCTCTGAGTGTGTACCTTGGAAGATGAGAACATTGGATGGTTCTGGGGTCTGCGGTAGCACGTTGGGGATCGATAACATCGAGTCTTGACAACACGGAAGAGTAGATACTCATGATCTGGTAGAAAGTCGATCGAGTAGTTGTAGGTGTTGGTAGAAATTGGGATGAAGTGGGACTTGTCCAGGATATTGATGGTTTCCAGCGGGATGTCGATCTCTTGGAGGTAATTTGGAGATATATCTTGACAAATCACAAAGTTCACTGCTAGGGTGGTAGCAGGGTTCATTGCATAGGTAGTGTTGCCATTGAGCTGCTCAGTTGTAGGTAGAGTAGCCATTGGGAAGGCAGAGCAATGGTAGTTGAAGATCATGTCAGCTGGGGTAGGGCTCCAAGAATGATGTTGGTAGGTTGCAAATCTGGGTCATCACCATTGGTGACCTTGGTAGAGAGAGATGCATGGTGTTGGAGGGCAGCTGAGATGAGGGACCTTGCAGCTAGAGAGCTTCTAGGTGGGATTCGGGAGATGGGTCACCAAAGCCGTTCACAAGCGGAGAATAAGTGAAGGCAAATAGTGAAGTAGAGCCAAAGTTGGTAGGATGCTCATTGTAGGATGAGCGTTGGCTGTCTTGTCGCTTGTCGAAGGGGTTGGAAGCAACTTGTTGGTCTTGGAAGAAAGTGTGAATGAATGCAGGGACGTCTCTGAAATTACTTTGGTTGGGAAATAAACTCAGTGCTGTCGCAAAGGATGGCACATTCCGGATGATGTCAGAGAGGTCATGTGGCATAAACTTGAAAGTGGAATCTTGACTTGAAGGGTAGGTCAGAAAGTGAACAAGATGCAGTGTCTTGAAGGCATAGAGAATGGCAAGGCACATTCATGGCCTGGGGTGTCTGGCTCATGATCAGTCAGGAGACTCAGATAAGAGGCAGGGTGCCATCTGGGAAGTTAGTTTGGAGCAATTCAGCAGGTAAATTGTCCATGACTAAGTTGGTTGTCCTGTTCAAAGTGTGTTGCATACATTGGATGTACTCAATGCTGTCATCATTGTCAGCAATAGTTGTATGATCCACAGTTAGGACAGGGTGAAGTTCGCGGAAGAAATGACGTAGGTGGTCCGTAGTGAGGTCACGGATACATTTCTTGGTCGCGGCGTCCGATTGGATGTATCGGAGGCAGAAGGATGCAGCGGTGATGCTAACGTCAACGCATGCAGGTAGATTGCGCATGGTGACCGGCCCATTAACATTATCCTGTAAAGTTGCATCAGGGTAATATAGAAGGGCAGCATGAGGGTTAGTCCTTGAGTCAAGCTCAGAGGAGTGCTGCAGGAAGGGCACATGGTGGATTGGGTCCAATGTGCTGTCTGTCGGTAGGGGGACAAACGCAGTGTCAAGTCGGTAGGGATCCGTAGGGTGATCACTTGACATGGCTTCGACGAAGTTGGTGATGCCTGTAGTCGTAGAAAGGCAGTCGTAGGCGCCGTCGGTGGCGGTGAAGTGGGAGAATAAAGGCGAGAAAGTTTCGGATGCAAACGTGAAGGGAGATGGATGTCTGTCGAAGCTGAAGGGCGTTGGAATCCTAAAAGCTTCAGGGTCTTGAATGAGACGTGAGGCGTTGCACGCGGTAGATGATGTCTCGTAGTCGTCGCTGTCGACGATGGGATGAAAAATATGAGGGTCTTCGGAGATGGGTTGGAAGTAAAAGGGGTTGCAGTTTGTAGGAGCTGCAGTTTTGTGAGAAAAAAATTGTGATATGTGACTGACAAAAAGCGGGTAGTTTTCTTGTTCGTCGTGTCTGTCTCACCGTAGATCTTGGTGTCCGGGCGATGGAAGGCGGACATTGCGTGTGGCTGTGCTGGAAAAGTAGTCATCAGCATGTCCACGGACGCGTAGGTGGTGTCCGCGGGAGTCTTGTCTGTGTAGGGCGGAGTGGGAGGGGAATTCGACGTAGGGAATTTCGATTTCTCGTCCTGGGGAGGAGTCTTGATGAAAATTTCTGCCATTGGTTTTGTTCGGATTCCGTCTGTGAGGGCAGTGTGAGTAGGACATGACGTACGTGTGAGTTCAGGCATGTACAAATGCACACTACGTCTACTACTCAGCGCAGGCGGCGAGTAGATAGAGGTATTGGCTGACATGTTAACTACAGCAAGGACATTTTTGCAAATGTCGTCGTTGAAGTTGGGGTTAACGGCATTTTCGATTCCGGGATCGCGCTCGGACATCGGACCAATGCCGTCGTTGTGACCGGGGCCATTGATGGCGTCACCATGGACGGGGGTGTTCTTGTCGGGGAGACTGGTGACTGAAATGCCGCGAGTGCGGCCGGAGGTTGTGCTGGGCGGAGTCCCAGGAAGGAACACTGTGGCGCCGTGTATGACCGCATTGATGCGGTGTTTGAAGAAGCGCGTCTCGTTCCCAGGCGTAGAAGGGCAGTACTTGTGGAAGAACTGTTCGTCTGTCGTTGAGACCGTCGTAAAAACAGTACCAGGGGGAAAAACCACATGTTCTGGCGTCGCGGGTGTATATTCGTTGCCGGCGCCATACATGAATTTGCGTTTTTTCGAATGGTTGTCATCCATTGCTGCCGTCACTGTTTCGTCTCGTTCTCCGCCAATTTCTGGCGGATTAAGGTCAGTGAGGTCTTGTTCGAAAGCGCTTTTGTCGCCGGAAAGGATGGCGTCGTCGGAATTTTTTAAGGGGAGCGTCTTCGGGGAGCACGGTCGTGAAACGTGCGTTTTCGTCGAATAACTTGATGGGCTTCTCAGTTTCGACGATTTCTCTACGAGTAATCGTCGGATTGCGGATTGGAGAAGTGCATTGGAAAGCCCTTTTGGAGACGGTTTGAATGGTACCCCTCTTGTTGGTGGAGAGGTCTTCGGCGTCAAACGCCGGGATCTTGAAAGAGTCGCATTTCGCGACTTCATTGTTGTCCTTGTTCTTGATGATTGTGATGGAATTATCGAATCTAACACGTTGTTTCTTGATAGGCCTTTCGTAGGATGCGAGTGGGGAGTCTTCTTGGCGCGGGAGGGAGGTGGAAGGAGTGGTATTGCGCGCGTCGTCGTCGTTGTCATTTTTGGGTTCGGCGGCTTCGATGTCGTTGGTGGCGCCGTTTGCGTTGGAAATAGAATGGGAGCGACCCATTTTGGTAGATCCTGCTTTGTTGGAGGGTTTGCAGGCGTAGGTAACCCTGGTCTTGGTGTCTTGGGCGCGTTCTTGCTCGACGAGTGCAAGGAAACGCGAGATCTCGGCGGACTCTTGCTCAGGAGTCAGGGCCGTGCGAGTGCGCTGAAAATTGCCTGGAGCCTTGTTGGTGCTCTTCTTGGGCGTGTTGGGGTTAGATCCAGCTGTAGGATAAGTGTTAGTCAAGTGGTTAGAAGTTGCAACATAGATGTTAGAGAGGTTGCAAGGGAGAACAGCATTTTTGAATGGGTCAAATGGAGCTGCAAAATCGCCGTCGGCGGCGACGTAGTTCGCCATGTGCTTCGTAGGTTTGACACAATGGGCGGAGGGAGGGTTAGCCTTGGTTGGAGGCGAACGGGTGGGCGCTGGGTTGTCCATGGTGAGTGTTGCAAAAGTTGAGGATGAAGTGTTAGTTGTGTGAGAACAGTTTTGCAAAAAAAAGTGAGCGCAAGGAATGAGAATTTCTTTCTCCCAGCAGTAGGGACATGTACTGCTGGTATTGAGGGAGGGCTGGAATGAAAAAGAACAAGGGTTAGAGCAATTTAAATTGGTGCTAGGCACCAGATTTAAATTGAAACGGGTCGGAGTTTCCGGGAAGGGAACCCGGCGACCGTCCAGGATATGGGCCAGGACAGAGGTCTGGCGAGCAACAATGATATGGTTCGGGTTAACGGAACCTAGCGACGCGCAGGTCGGCGTAAGGTTCGGGTTAAGAACCAGGACGTAACCGTTACGGGGTACGCCCCCAGTAGGTAAGTGTCTAGTACAACACTGACTACTGCATGATTCATCTATAAGGCTATTCCTTATCAGACGAGAATTTTAACGGAAACGGGAACAAAAATCGACTTTCGTTTCCGTTATCGTCGAAAGTGGACCCTTACCAGACGAAAATCTCCGACGGATTTGAAAAAATTCTCGTCGGACGCCTGGAATGTTGCTATCCCGACGGAAATGAAATACATTCTCGTCGGCTATGCTTTTAGCAACGGAAATTTATTAGAACAAGTGAAGTGCTGTATTCTGCACTTGATTTGGTTGGATTCGTACATCCCGCGCTCTTGAACCACACATTCGGCTTCACATTGTGTGTGCCACATATGCGATTTTACTAGATAGCTACAATTTATTGAACCCTTTTGTTACTATTGACATGACGATCAATGCTGGCCCACCTCTTTCCTATCATGCTTTCCGTCATGGACACATGAGTGGTGCTGGCATTGTCACTCCTGTTGCCTGTTATGATGATGATGATGATGGAACAGACGAGGCCAACAGGATACTCAATCTGGTACTGTGGTCATCATCGTTGGCGCTACTCAACACAGGATCTGTTCCCGCGACGACAAGGAATAAAGCACTCAGTCCATTAGTCAAAAGGAAGACTCGACGACCAAAGAAGACCACCTTCTTTCCAACAGCTCGTACCGTTCGGCAAGGATTCCCTTCCCTGCCAGGGCAGCAGCAGCAGGATTTCTCCGTAAATCCGCGAAGGACAATGTGGTACCATATTTACGTCATGCATCCACAAGTCGAGAATCCCCGGTTTCAAGCCTTGTTCAGACGACGTTTCCGTTGACCTTATGCCTCTTTCCTTACATTGAACTCTGAGCTTGAAGTCTGTCCTCAATTTTCGAGATGGCATACTGGAACGAGAGACATGATTGGGTTTCTATCATCGCCCATATCTATATTGATCTTGTCAGCGCTTCGGTACTTGGGCCGATCATGGACGCTTGATGATTTGCAAGAAGCCACATGCATCAGTGAAGAGGTGATTCGTGTTTTTCTTCATCAGTTCTTGGACTATGGTAGTACTGTGTTGTATGAACGATGGGTCACCTCCCCTACTACGTATGGTGAAGCTCGAACACACGTCAAGGAATACGAAATGGCGGGATTTCCTGGTGCTGTTGGAAGCACTGATGCAACCCATGTGCTTCTTGAGCGTGTTAGCAATCGCAATAGACAGGCCCATCTCGGGTTTAAGAGCTCGCATACAGCTCGAGCCTACAACATCACAGTCAACCATCGTCGACAAATCTTGTCGACAACTTCAGGCCATCCTGCTCGATGGAACGACAAAACGCTTCAGCTATCATCCTGCTCGATGGAACGACAAAACGCTTCAGCTATTTGATCCATTCATGGAACAGCTACATCAGGGTAAGATTCTGGATGATCTTGTTTTCCATTTGTACTCCTTGGATGCAGCAGGAACTGTCGTGAAGAAAAAGTATCAAGGTGGTTGGCTATTGGTTGACAACGGCTACCTCAGCCGATCAACAACAGTACCTCCTATTAAAACGAGCAACAGCCGATCTGAGATCCGATTCTCGGCATGGCTCGAATCACTACGCAAGGACGTTGAGTGTACCTTTGGGATCCTGAAAGGGCGTTGGCGAATTCTGAAATCAGGCATTCGTCTACATGGTACCAGCATGCCCGATAAGGTCTTCCACACCTGTTGCGCCTTGCATAACTTGTTGCTCAACGTCGACGGTCTCCATACGGAATGGAACAATGGTGTTCCAAGTGATTATGCAACAACAATGTTGGTTGATGATGATGAAATAGCTGGCGATGATATTCCTACGGCCCTTAAGCGTCTCGCAAATCCCGTGGCTGCTCGCGAGAATGGAATTGCGGCAGTCCAGGACATAAATGAAGATACAACAACAAGGTCTAGTATTTCTCAGCATACGGAGGCGGAAGTGTTGTATCCACCTTCTGCAGGTATTGCCTCCTCTGAAATGGATGAGGAGGTCAATGATGCTGGGCATCGTGCAATAAAGGTTCGGGATTTAAGCCTTGACGATTTCAGAAGGAGACTTGTCGTGCACTTTGAGATAGCATTCAGACAGAATGAGGTAGAGTGGCCTCGTCGATTAGGACGATGTAAAGCCCTGCACTCGATTCAGATGTTATAGATAAATGAATACTCTACAATACTAGTATCAAAACTTAGTCAAGCGACAACAATACAGACCGTTTCATTTACTTGTAGTACTGGTTCTTGTCGACACTACTTGTCAACGACGTGGCCGTCCTTGTGGTTCTGGCTTTCATTTCATTTGCTTGCTTATAGTACTTGTTGTTGTCGTCACTATTCAGCACTCCAGTGTTGACCGTCACTGTCGTTCTGGCTTTTGTTCTTGTCAGACACTGTGACTTGTGCAGTGCTTGTAGTGGACATCACTCGACGCTTCTTTCGTTCTGATTTATCTTCAGCACCTTCGCTGCTGCTGGCAGTTGATTGATCAAACACACTCTGTAGCGTCAGATCAATCGCTACAGTTGTCGCGTTTGTGGTCATTCCTACTTGATTTCCTGCTGCAGCCTGGAATACACTTGCGTCCCGCAACTCTTGCTCTTCAATGAGCAACAACTCAAGCTTGTGAAGCTCATCGTATGCAATGGCCAGTTCTTGAATCAAGATTTGCAAGTCATTCAAATAGGTGGCATGGCTTTGGTTGCTGGAATCACTCGCATTCACCTGGAATCTCTTCTCTTCAATCAGCCTCTCCTTACCTGCAATTATATTTTTCCGATAGGCAACCTTACGATCATTGAATCTTTCCTTACGATCGTTGAATCTATCCTGTTGTTGACGATCCGCAATGAGCTTTGACTGTGCTATTCCAGCAGCTACGAGCCGATGGTGCATTGTAACTTCATTGCCGTTGCTTGGAGTGCCTGTCAGAGTTGAAGAGACTGAATTTGGTTCAGTCTTGACCTTCACCGTCCCTGCAAGCGCAGGGCGTGTTTGTCTTCTGACGGATACAAATTCATCCTTTGCTGCCTTTCCCTAGTGACGACCAGCCGCTACATTCTTTCGCTCAAAACTGCGACCTGCAATCGTCTTTTCATCTGCAGGTAAAGTAGGAGATGACGTCATCAGTAGTTCAGATCGGTATGGAATCATGGATTCCTCTGCGACAATCGGTCCAATAGTGGCAAAGACAAAAAACCCAGGAAAAAACCAGGTCTCGGGCATGATGCGCGAGTTGTCAGGAGTGCCGCTCTTTGTGCTGCTTCCGTTAGCAGTAACAGGAACGGCATCATTGTCATCATCATCAATACAAGTGATGTCGCCAACAGCACTGTTGACAAGAATGTCATACATTTTCAAACGAATGTATTTAAGATAGTCATCGTGTACCATCCCAGATGGCAGGTTTCCACTCTTGGTGTAATCCTTGTACGGACTTTCGGGAGACATTGCAATCGACAAGGCCTTCTTGCAATTCTTCATATAATCCTGTGCTCTGAATAGAAGTGTCCTCGTGGCAACTCTTTCCTTGGTATTCAAACCACGCTGCAAGATGAGAGGCAAGGTGATTCCGTTAGAAATGCCAACTCCAATTTTCACATGATGACCAAAGCAGTGGAGCTCGGGCTTGACCATCAACACTTCTGAATCACAACTTTGGTTTTTGAATGCGTTTGCATCAGTCACAACAGCAGAAGGTTCTTGGTCTTCGAGTGTGTAGAGTCCGCCAAACACTCCAATGCCTTTAACCAACTGTTCAGACAAACCTATAGAATCATCGTCGCCCTCGACTCCAAAAAACTGCTGGCCAATGCTTGTCTCCAGCGTCCCTTTCGTGGCTGACAGTCCTCTGTAGTGACATTCTTGATATGCTACAAAGGCTGCAAAGCCCTGCAGCTCCTTCTGAACCCCAGCGCCTCCAAGGAACTTCTTGTTGTTGCTTCCTGCGGCAATTGACATGGTGTTTCTTTACATATGCGCAACTAATTAATATGCTTCATACGACTACTACCACTAGCCTAGGAGAAACGTCCTATACCGGCAGATAGTGTAGTAGATATGGGTGGTTGTGATTGGAACTTGAGGCACTTGTGACGTCAATGCACAATGAATTCCCGTTTCATGATAAGGGTCCATATTTGAGTTTTGACGAGAACGTAAACGAGAATCGATTTTCGTTTCCGTTTCCGTAAAACGAACGAGCATGATAAGGAATGGCCTAAACCGTACAGCTACACAGTGCTGTCTACCGCTACAGATAACGATATGCGTACTATCTGTCGTTCTATCGCTACATGTATGTGCGAGAGACTGACTAGTAGAAATATCGTGTGTCGCATAGTGTGCACTGTCTATTTGTTTATCGTTATGTACAGTAACGTTAAACTCAGACGTGCGCGTACTATCGACGGGCAGAGGAAGTTGTGTGCAAAAGGTACTGTTGTACCGGTCGCCGTATTGTGTTGTGTTGTCGTTATCGTTGTAGTGAGTACCGTCGTACTCACTACGTATATTTGTACAGCACGGTATGTATGATGTCATGACGACGGCGGGTAAAAACGCGTCATGGTTGATCATCATCATCGTGCAAAAATATGTGCAGTAAGTAAAAAGGGTGAGTGACACTAAAATATGAAAAATTGACAATTGTGGGAAGAAATGAAGGGCGACCGAAATGAGAGGTCTGATTGAAGGGGAGTGTTCCTTGGAACAATCAGGAACACTCCTCATATCAATCACGGTCAGCAGCGTACGGCTGCGTTGTTTTTCGTAAACGAGGCGTTGAGCGTCGTTTGAAAATCAATGTACAAACTCGAGGAACGAGATGAACATGATTTGAATCGACGTGAGTTTTGATTCCAGTCGTGCAGTGTCGCACTGGTTACTGGAGCACGGATGTAATGTTTTACTGTGCATGCAAGCGACAGTTTAGGGATAGGGATAATAGAAAAATATGTAGGGCGATACTGGATGTTTAACAGTAGTATGCATCATACTCCGATCAGTTGTGAGGAACCCACTACCGTATGTCATAGTGTAATTGAAATGTATGTTAATTAGTGTCATCCAAATCGATGCCTATAAGGTGCACCGGCAGTTCCTTAAGAACGTAACGCTTGAGCTTTGGAACGTTAAAGAACTGGGAGCATGTGAATGATGGCGATAGCGACGGTGGAGATCCTGCATGGTGCTGTGACAGGGGGCGAGGCCGTTGCGGTAGTCCCATGTTCTTGACGAAGGATTCGATGGCGTAAAGCTCCGTGGTGTTCATGCCTTCAAACAACTGCCAGCGTCGCAAGAAACTTGATGACCTCAAACCATGTAGATAGTAGAAAGTGGATCCTACTAGCTGTTCTAGGACGAGGATATCCCAATAGAAAGTGAACTAATTAAAAGATTTGCTACAATAAGACATCGCTGGGAGCGCTACCGATCAATCATAAATACGACTTGACTGTCCTCATAAGATCCAGCTCCCATACATTGAAGCTCGATACAATTGCTGACCCGACTGTAGTGTTCCTTTACCTACGTCCACCATTTCCGAATCCATCAACAAAATCATCCCCTCCAGAGGCAACAACAATCTCATCGTCGGCACCAAAATCTAGCGTCAAGTCAATCTCTTCGTCCTCCGGTTCAATGAATATATCATCGTCGCCTCGAACCACCGGGGGCAATGGTTGGATGCCATTGCGTTGAAAGTACCTTGTTAGTTGCGTGGAATTTCGCTCAATGTTTCAGAGGTCAACTCCACGCTGTTGCGGCTATGCTGGTTGAAGGCGACAAACTGGGCGATATCACCGTCACCGGTATTGGCGTCGTCCAAGAATTGCATCGAGCTAAAGTCCGCATTTCCAACGCCGACAATCACCACTGACAAGGGTGCATTGCTGCATTCGCGAAGAACACGCGCAGTCGCGGCAGGATCCGAGACAGCACCATCCGAAACAATCAGCAAAATGGTATATAGCTGCTTTCCCTGGGCCTTGGCGGCCGCTTGACTCGCAGTGGCCTTGGCTGCAGCCGCCTGCAAGACTTCAGTGAAGACGGTCGGCCCACTCATGACCAAACCAGACTTGAAGGTTTGCTTGTAGGCATCCAAAATCCCCTGGACACCATGCGCTTCTTTAGTGGGGCCGCATTGGAAGCAGTGGCGAACAACTCCTCCGTACTTGGCACCGAACCCCCAGACTGGGTACATTTGATCAGAATCGTATTTTGCAAGAACGCCGACGATGGCGCTGATGGCTTTTTCGTAGTCGTTGGTCGTTCCCATGTAATGGAGAGTGCCAGGCTGGCGAGGGTCGCCATTGGATCCCGTAAAGTCGATTGCGACACCAACATTGAGCTCGCATCCTCCAGAAATGTAGTCAGCAAAGGTAGCACTGCCAACATCCGGAACAAATGAAGTCGCTGGTGCCGCAGAAGTGACGGGGGCGGAGACACTCGTTGCTGCCATTTTCGATGTAACATCTTCCACACCAGAAATTTCGCACTTCTCAATATTCAGAGTTCCAGCGCTTTTAGATTTGAGCTTTAGCGGCAAGGTTTTGCCGACCAAACCTTGCAATGCCTTCACAGTGGTCTCAACAGACCCCATTATGACATGCTTGCCACTAGATTCGTAATCGTAGACAGTAATCAAAACTGGCTTGTCCATGTCACCCTGGTTCAAAACGCTGAGTGGAACAATGGCGTCCTTCCAAGTAGGGTTCAGGTTGTCCTTGACCACGTCGGAGCGGTGAACATTGTCCCACGTCAGACCACCAGCTCCATCACGTTTACAGGATAACTCATAGAAGGGATCCGACTTTCTCATGAAGCCTTCTGTGTTTGTGAGTTTGGTACCCTTCAGCCCCAATCGCAGCAGACCGCTTCCCTTTTGCTTGGCAACGTGGCAGAAAATGGTCCCGCCGTTCTTCAATTTTTTGGCCTTGGAATTTCCTCGTGCACCAAGAACTTCATCGATATCAAAGGTCGCCGAACCCATGCTCTTGTTGCTGCCCTTCTTGATCTCGTCAAAGATCTGGACGGCAATCTTGTACGGTGTGCCGAATTCGTAGTCAATTTCAACGACCTTGACCCAATTTGGAGAGAGACTATTCTTGATACTTCAAGGGGAGTGTTCAGTTAGCGACAAGCATGGAAGACACTTTCTGTCATGAGCTCTGTCAAAGTAACTTACACTTCAGTCTTGCCCAATACTTCAGGTGCTGTACCAGGTGTTGTGGCAATATGAGTTACCACGGCAAAAGGATCTGAGGTTCCCTTGAAAGCTCCAGCAACATTCTTGAGCTTGGAGGCGTGGATAGAGATTTCGAGCTTCATCTCTGGTCTTGGTTTGGTAATGGTCTCTGCTGGAGAGCTTGTAGTTAGTGTCAAATTAGGCTACACGAAGTATGCGTGTGCTTGGTAAGAATCTTGTTCAAGTTATTTATGATGATTGCGAGGCTCCTTTCCGAACTCCGATCCGCGAGCGTATCGAAACATGCCGGTTTTTTGTTCAATCGATCGACGAAAAGAAGTTTTGTCGTTCGGAGTGGGAGTACTTGTACTATACCTGGTACTCTAGGTGCTACTTGTACTGGAAAGGTAATACAGTACTCGTGAAGGATATATAGCGGTACAATTCTATGATATGCGTATGGTACGAAGCACTCGACGTTACGAAGTACTTGTACTGAGTTCAAGGGTGCATAGAAAACTCGATACCCTCGTCCTACTTGTAGCATGTTTCAAACACGACCCGTTCCATGCGCGCATCTCGTCATTAGCAAGGAGCATATGCCACGTCAGCACTTCGATGCACACCAGTGGCGGCTCCATATTCCGGTGCTGTATCATCTGATATCTGCATTTTGATTGGTTTGCATGGCGGTGCACGATTCACAAATTCACCGATGCGATAGGAAGTCCGAAATCCCAACAACCAATATGCATAGCAGCGGCATGTGAGTTTTGTTTTCAGGGAACTACTGTACTGACTTCATGTACTGGATACCAATCTCCTGCGAGTGGTGTGAATGAGTCAACACACCCGCATCATGCGTGTGCAATCATCGAATCTCAAACTTCAAACGGTTTTGCTGTCAGGAAAAAATCACCAGCCAAGCACTGTGATCCCATCAAGGGCACATCTCTGACTTGTGTGATGACACGATGTTGTTAGCGAATCTTACACTTTATTCAAAAACCACGAACGGAGCTGGCAACCGACTGACCACTGGGTGGTTTCAACAATTGGGCTTCTGAACAATTCATTACACTCATATATAAAAGAAACCATGAAGTCATTCCAGCTATTCGTCATCATCAACTACCTCCTTCGAGAAGTAGCACCCCTCAGTTTGTATACGCCGCGTTCCAGGGGATTGAAATTAACTCCGCGATTGCCAGGTCCACCTGCAAGAGGCGCTCACAGAGGCGACGATGCGGATGATCTTTACAAATTGAAAGGCAACGGGATAATGGCTTCCGCAGCTGCGGCAACACTGAAATCATTGGTTTCCTTCGTTCCTATAGACGATTCCTTGCAATCCGACATGGCAGCCAAGATCAAGATCGATTCAACCACCGACATCTATCCAATTGGATCTGAGTGACATCCCCATCGTCGGTGGCATGATATCGGGGACGTGGGCCAAAGTTGGACCACTGAAAAAGGAACCATCCGTGACTGTTCAATCGCCGAAGGAGAAATTCAATGCCATTCGCAACTTCTTAGAATTTGGAAGACTGGAATTTGACATTTCGGGCATGTTGACGACCCATCTTGACGTGGACATTGAAGCGAACCAAAAGGGAGTGGCTTCTGTGAACTTTAAATCCGCTTTGATACCGAAGTGGCCGTTTGGACGATCCAAGAGCGATTGGAATCGAGTGACGAACTTGGGAACTGGGGAGACGTACTACTTTAATCAAGTTTCAGGAGAAGCCCAGTACGAATTGCCGGAAGAACTAAAGCTATAGAAACTCCTTGCATTGGTGTTCCTTGGTTTGTTCCAAATATAACATGATTTTGCGCCTTACTAATACGGGCCCGAGACTCTCGTAGTGGCTGCGGATCGTTTCTTGTTGGTTGGCCCATCACCCATTACCCGTGAAAGTAACCCTCTACGCTGCCATCTTTGGCAAAGTTTTTGCCATATCGTCCTTTATGCTGATCCAGTCTTGCATGCTCAAGTTTTATCATGCTTATTAATTAGTAAGCATTTCCTTCACCGGTTGGATGCATCGGATGGGCTCGAAGTTCGGGATGGCCTCCTACCGAGTGCTGTCAGATCTGTAATAATACAACACTCTAAGTCTCGGAGTACAAGTACTAGCAATCGACTTGATTGTACGAGCGCCACCTAATGTTGATTCGTCGTATCAACACAGAAAACACGAAGCGCAAAAAGGCAAGTAAATCCCGGTATCGGTACCATGTACTCCCAGTAGCCAGTACAACTGCACCAGTCAAGGTACAGCAGCTAACAGCTGTTATTGTGCCGTTATTGACGTTGAATTTTCGTCCCCGCCAGCTGAGTCCCATCCGGCTTTGGATACGAAGTTTCTCACGCCAACTGTATACGGCGATTCGCCAGTACGAAAACTACAGTTGTCCCGGACTGCTTTCCGCCCTCATAACCTCCTTTTCTACAACACCAATTTGTCCACATTAACCCAGTGCAATTCAACTGTCCTTCATGTGCCAACTAATTTCCAACATGTGTCCTCATCATGTTGGCTAAGTCTGGCCATGTTGCAACAGTTGTTGCGACTGTCAATTCGCCGGACGGCGGAGTTGGAGCTGACATTTCAATGCCCTTATCAGTGGGATGAAGGCTTTGAATGTTCACTCCCACAACCTCTAACTTCGCGAAAGTAGATCGGCAAGATTCAATCGACCTGGATTGAATTGGTTCCTTCAAAGTGAAACCTAGAAATAAGCTCATAAGTTAAACAACACTAGAATTTATAACTCTACGTTTGACCGAACCCGGATTTCTACGAACTAGTACGCAGCCTTGATCACGCCGTGTACTTCGACTGGTTATTTTCGCCCAATAATAAGACTTACCCTCTAACGCACTTCTCCGGCAAGCTCGTTTCAAGTTCCTTTCAAGGAATCTACGCTCAGCGTCAAGGCAGGTCTCCTCCGGCGATCCTGCGACAGCCCCACGTCTTCCCAAGACTAGGCTGATTCATTGCTCTCTGCCAACTCGAGTACGCAGCCAGCAATCTGTTGAGTGGTTGAAGATCTGCTTTCCAAGCCAAGACTCCAATCATCATGTCGGTTCCACCATCTGAAGGCTCTACGTCCCCGACGAATCTTCCAGACGAACCTGTTGTTGGAATCCTTGGGACTGCTGTCGAAGGCCGCGGCAATCCAGAAGGATTCGAGATCTCCGATCCTGTCGACGTTCGCCTCACCGAGGCAATCGCTCAAGCCAGGACTCTTGCTACTGATGAAGAGTCTGTCTTGGAGTTCCCAACCCAATGACTGCCCCAGTGGAGCTCCCAGCTCCTTCAAGCTCAAGCCTCTTGTTCCCCTCATTGGGGGAACTTTGGTGACCAAGGATGAATGGTCTGCTTGGACAGGTGGAAAGCCCAACCACACCTGGACAGGTTTGGATGGCTCCATTGCTCTCCTAGAGCACACCTCTCCCAACCAGCTCCGCCCTGTCTATGTTTCTGCAGCCCAGAAGGGCTACAACTTCAGGAGAACTGGGCACAAGATCTCCTTCAAGCCAAGTGATGATTTGATCAGCTTCCAGAATGTTGTCTGGGATCATCTCAAGGACACTGGCATGGACTCCATTGCTTACCTCAGGGACCCAACTGACGACGCCAAGATGACTAACGTTATCAAGGCTCACGCCAGGTACACGGTCCAGTCGGCAAAGTTGTTGGCGGAAGCTCAAGTTCAACGCTACGACAAGTATGACAGGACCAACGACATGGCAGCCAGGACCTATTTGCTTGCTTCACTCAACTGAGCTCAGCAACAAGGTGACTGAGAAGTTGGATGATTCTGACTCCTTCCCAGTTGTTTGGCTCCAGTTCCTCAAGTCCATCCAGTCCACCTCCATTGAGAGGTTTGAAGATCTCAAGGCCATCATCAAGGCCAGGCTCCCAAGTCAGTACTCTGGAGAGAACCTTGAACAATTGGCAGCTCACTTTCAAGGATGCAAATGAGTTGACAACTGCTGGCCAGTATGACCACAACCTCACTCTGGCCATGCTCAAGATCTTTCTTTTGGCTGGTGGTTCTGGCAATGAGGACTTCCGCTTTCCCTGAGATCTGTCAAGCAGAACTTGGAGCAAGCTCTGTTGGACATTGGATTCAAGGACAAGGAAGCTGCCAACCTTCACATGCAAGTCAACAAGCTGACCTACAAGGACATCTGCGCTCACGCAGAGGATGCCTACAGGACGCTCTTTGACAGGAAGGAGTGGCCACCTGCACGTCACACTCGCGACTCCAAGGCTCCACCAGCTGCATTGGAAACATGGCAACCCAATCACCAGAGCTGAGGTACTCAACCTCATCCAGTCCAAGACCTCCAACAATGGTGCCGGACTTGCCAAGAAAGGAGTCTGTCACAAGTGCAACAAGCCTGGACACTGGTCGCGCGAATGCCCAGAGAACAACAAGGGCAAGGGCAGGAATGGGAATGGCAATGAAAGACCAAAGGATGTCAAGTCCTGGAAGTCTACTCCTCCTCCATCTGGAGCACCTCAAGTCAAGCAAGCCAACGGAAAGGCTTTCAACTGGTGCGCAAGCTGCAAGCGTTGGACCACTACCCACGCAACGGCAACGCACACTGGTGTCAAGAAGAGCTCTGAGGGCCCTCAAGGTGTTGGTTCTGCAATCAACAATGTCTCCCTTGCCTCGATCCATCGGTGTGGACCACGGAAATTGAGGTCGTCCAAGTGTGACTGACGCGCTCTTTATCCTGCGCACCATGGTGACCCGGATCCTCCCGTATCTGTTCTACTGCTCACCTACGTGATGGCAATATTTTCAGTCCCGTTTGCAAAAACTATGTGGACCTCCACGCTGGAAATTATTCAACTCGCCATGGCGCATTTTAACGCCGTCGATTGAGCCAAGTCATGGCAATCCTTCGAGCGCATGTCATGGTCGTTCGCCCGCACGTCTCGCAATTTTTGAGGCTCACCAGGAGGCGCCATTGCTCCATTGCTTTGGGCCTACTGGCCATGGTCGCATTTTACTGCTTGGCTTCCTAAGCCCAGCTCAACATCGCCTGAGCCTGATCCTAAGGAGCTACCTTCTCGCCGCCATCGCGTGTTTCTCGCCAACACAATCGCAAGGTCACACGACGCGAATGTCCCCAAGCCGGAAGTATTCGCTCCCATGGACTGCATCGCAGGTACCCCATCAACTTGCGATCCATGGACGCTGCATTCGGAGGAATGCACCAACGTTGGTTGAACAACAGCAGCAAGTGCAGTTGAACGACCTTCACCCAAGGTTGCAACTCTCCTTCAGCGTGTCGACTCGCCTCAAGCGCCCCATTCCGCGATCAACCTCACTGGACCTCCGCTGCCACTGCAACGACACAACGTCTCATGGGCCAACTGGAACTCTTTGCCCTAAGCCTGTAATTACATCCCGCCGCCATCGATTTGTTTACGCAAGAGGAAGGGCCAAGGATCAACCACTGCGATGTCAAATAACGACGCCTACCTTCCGACGCTTCCGCTTGCCAGCAGCGACGCCGCGCCGCAGTGCTTCTCTCCTAAGTCCAACGGCGTCTATCGCCTGTCTCTCCCATTGGCTTCAAGGCCTAGGGAACCATCAGTGGACCTCTGCTACTAAGCTGCTCGCAAGATGGCAATGCAAGTGAACATGGCTAAGTTTCCAAATGGCAACTATTCCACAATCCTTCGCGCATGGCTCTCCAGTCTACCGGTCAGCTTCCGCGTAATCCTTCCCAAGGCTTCAACGCTTCCTTCGTCATTTGGGACTCTGGTGCAAGCATCTCTATCACTCCTGACCGCAAGGACTTTGTTGACCCATCAACACCCCTGGCC
>JAKSYS010000598.1:0-39330 GCA_022925895.1 Fragilaria crotonensis | reverse complement strand
ATGTTAATGCTGTCTGTAGAAATCTTTTCACTCGGTTTGTATTGTTTTCTTAAGGAGACTCGATTTGCCTTCTGGGATTCTCGTACCACAGTTTCATCTTGGTCCAATCCCAGGATTGGTAACTTCATTCCAGGGTTGGGCAGGTGGTCATTAGACATAAGTCCTAGTTCGATGTCAGCGAAAATCCAACCAGGGGTGATGAGACAGTCGGGATTGTCATATTGATGTCACTCATCAGTAGTGGCCGCCGACGAAGGCGAGAACAACGGGCTGTCTGCGAGGCTGAAAGCACATTCATCGGATCAGGGCTTGAGGAATTTGAGAATGTCGGTGTCGACATTCCCATCGAAGGTGTCGGACCGGTCAGAGTCGTGTACGTTACTGGGAAACTGCCAAAGCCGATTACGACTCGAAGCACGAATGGAAGATATCTTCCGTCACTGCAAGGTTGGTATTGGGCGACACTGCAACAGACGAGTCTTGCAAGGGCGCTTCAAGGGTGGGTCCAAAGTATTGTCGCTCGCCGTCGTGGCACATCGGCTTTCGAGATCTGCGGCTTGACACTTCGAAAGGCGACGAGATGCCGGATGATGAAACCAATTATTCGTGGTCCACGGCATGTTTGCCGCAACTCAAGAAAAATGTCGCGCCGACGCATATTGTTTGTTGGAGTTGTTCCCACAGCTTCTCAAGACTTTCTCTGAAGGACCTGGTGAATCACAGTCTCACGCCAGCATTCATTCTCATGGTGTAATCATTGTGTGCCATGAGTCGGGAGTCGGGAGTCGGAACGAATGGCATGTTCCGAGGAAAATGCCGAAAACTTGAACCCACTTATTTGTTGAGAATCCCAGATATCTCCTGCCTCGTACGCACGTACTAACTCTACCTTACTGTAGATAAACTGACAATACTACCGACTCTAAATTCCGGTTCCAAATATTGTAACTACTTTAGTTACTTCCTTGTCTCAGATCAGTCCTGCCAACCTTCCCAGACAGGGATCTCTTGTCTTGGTTGGAGATGATCTTAACTCCTCTTTTAACTCTCCTTTCTCTCTTACTTACAGTCGTCCAATCGCCATCTACATCATCAAACAATTGTAGTTTCTTGTCGGGCGATTTACTGTCGTTCGGATACTGTAGATTCTGGATCGTGCGCGTTGCCAACGGAATGCCGTTCGTAGTTCCCGCGTACACACGACGGAAGGGATTCCGGTGCTGGATGTCTGTCTGTTTGCACAGCCAGTACATCCTCACCGGTACTGTCGTTGGTTAGTAAACGCTTATCCTCGACATCCTCCCTCCAGCAATCTAGAGTTCCGTTTCTCATGTTCTGGGCGTGTTTGGTATGTAACTTGTCAGGGCAGTTCTTGTTCAGAATGTCTGCGGCATTTTCTTCTGAACGAACAAATTGCACTTTCAAATATCCAGTGTCCTCTAGCTCGAATGAAATGTGCCCTCACATCAATGTGTTTTGTTCTTGCTCCGACATGTTGGTTCTTAACCAAATAAATCGCTCCCAGATTGTCTTCATAGATTTTTCCAATAAGTCTTTCTTCTGATGGGTTTCGCATGACCTCGTCAAGCATCATCATCATGAACTTGTTTTCACATGCGCCTTTCGCCAAACTAATATATTCCGCTTCTGTACTTGATAGAGTCACAACATGTTGGGTTTTCGATTCCCAATGTACTAGTGTTCCACCCAGTGTATGTAGACCGGACGATATGCTCTTTCTGTCGTCTATGTTCTTGGCATAGTCTGAGTCAACAATAGATATCGGTCTCAGCTCTTTTGGTCTCCTGTACACCAATCCTTCATATGGCTTCATCTTTATATGTCCGACCAATCGTTCTAGCGCTTTCCAATGCTCGTGTCCTGGATTAGATAAATGTTGTGCCAGTTCTCTTGCTGGATTGGCAATGTCTGGTGCCAATTTTGTCATCAGGTACATAATCTTACCGACCAATGACCTGTATTCGGTCATCTTCACTGTATCGCCTTTGTTCTTTGTTAAATGCTGTCCCGGAAATCCCGGAGTAATCGCATCCTTTGCCGGTTTTCCTGCTGTCTCCTGATATGCACTTACAATTTCTTCTTCCAGTTTGTTCATGCTAGCCACCACATAAATTTCTCCGTTGTCATCCTTCTTCCACTCGTACCAGACTCCTAAGTGTTTCTTCAACTGTCCAAGATCTGAGATGTTGAATCTCTTCTTCAATTCTGTCTTGAATTTTTCAATGTTTGTCTTATCACCAATAAGTGCCACGTCATCAACATGTACAACTGCAAGTAAAGTAGCATTTCCTGCTTTGTCCTTCCAGTAGTACAGACATGGATCAACTTCACTCTGTGACATTTTCATTTCTCCAGTCAGGTATTTGTATAACGTCTTCATGAATAGCCTTGGAACATCCACACCTCCATACATTGCCCTGGTGAGTCTGATACAATACTTTTGTCGTTCTCCTTCTGTGATGAATCCCAGATCCACCATTCCTTCTGGCCATTCTGCATATACTGGTTTGTCACTTTCCAGTTCTGCGTTCAAGAATGCCGCTTCAATGTCGATCATTTCAACAGTCCATTTTTCATCTTGTCTGTACAGTGCCATAGCAATCGCTGTACGTACTGTTGTATCTGTTGCAACTGGGGAAAATGACTCTGTGTAGTCCACCGGCACCATGACATATCCTTTAAGCACAATCCGACTTTTGTACCGTTTGCTCCCATCTTGTTCTTCTTTGACTTTGAATATCCACTTCACTGGTATCGGTTTCCTGTTGTCAAGATTTTTCCTTGGGAATTTCTGCCACGCATCTCGCGACAAGAAATTATTGATCTCGGCTTTTGCCGATGGTACCCATTTGTCCTTTTCACGGCCTTCCACGGCTTGCTTAAATGTCTTAGGTTCTCCTGGGTCAGACGTAAGCATGGTATTGAATGCTGCTTGATCAATCCGTGCCCGACTTCTTGTTCGTGTCCCAGTGTCGTCTTCAATGACTGCGGAGTTGCTCCCAGTCTCTTCATTTCTTTGTCAAGTTTCGTAGTTTTGGTTTTTTGCTTTTGGAGCATTGACGATTTCATTGTCGTCTCTCATCTCAGTTTCTTCGCCAAATACAATGCTTTTCGTCATCAGATGAATCTGATACTCCTTTGGCTTCGCTTTCATCGTCGCTGCTCGAATCATCTTCGTTGTTTTGAATTGTAGAGTTTTGTCGATTTGGTGAATTTTGACTTCGTCACTCTTTTGGTTCGTATCCTCATCATTAATCATATCCGAGTACTCCTGTTCGGTGTCATATGTTGGAATGTAATCGTCATTCATCCTCCCTGCTCCAGAAGCATCTAGGAGGTTGTCCCGTCAAGTAGGGACGGCGTTTCATCGTCGTATTGGGGATCAAATGGACGTTGTTTTCCGCTTGTCCTGCAGCTGCTGGAACGTCCTCATTTGAATGCGCTTCAGGAGTGTTACTTTCCTGTCCTGGACAAGTTCGGGATCGAACATTTGTGCCATTGTCATGCGTATGTCGTTCGCATCGTGAGTAAAATCCGCCCAAGCGTACACATCACGCGTCTCCACAACTTTGTTAGTTAGGGGTTATACATCCGATAAACGTCCCGCGAATGGTTTTCGCATAGCCAATCATAACCATCTTCGTGCTCCTTTCCTTAAACTTCCCGATCATACCTTGTCGATTCGTCACATATCCAACGCGACCGAACTCAATCAAATTTGGATAAATGTTTACTGGTTTTCCGTAGAATAACTCGTCAGGAGGGATAGAACTCCTTGTGTTTGAGATGGAGTTGCCAATAAGTGCAGCAGTCTTGGTTGCCTCTGCCCAAAGTTTGGACTGCATCGTCTTTGTCCAACCGGCAGACAACATCATTGCCAAAGCTCGTTTGGCATCTCGAGCAAACATTCGTTCCACGACTCCGTTGTGCTGGGGAGTATGGGGCAGTATACTCCAATACGATACCGTACTCCCTTCGCACATTTTCTTCAGATCAGCAATGTGTTCACCGGCGTTGTCGCACCGTATGAACTTAACCGTATAGTCCGCTGCGCGTAATTTGTCCAATAAGTCTTTTAAGACATTCTTCAATTGACTCTTCCTAGCACCATAAAAGTCCCATGACTTGCGGTTTTGTCATCAACCAGCTTAAACCAATATCGATTTCCTGCGGCTGTTTCACTGTACGGTCCGCTCGTATCCATGAATAAACGTTCCGCGGGTTTGTCTGCAGTAACAGTTGTGACCTTTTAGTCCGCTTTTGAGTAGCCTTGCACGCGAGCATCCGTCACATGTCTTGATTTGTCCACAGGTTCAATGTCCAACGTTTTCAACATTTCTCGAACCACTTTCTCAGTTGCATGCCCAAACGGTGGGCTTCATTGATGTCCATCTCTTTTCTCATTTTCTTTGTTTCTGAACCTTTCTCATTACTTCCTTCAACATTGTTTACCTCTTTTCCTTCTTTAACGCGTGTTGCAAAGAAATAAAACATTCCATCAGTTCCTTTCTCAAAATTCAATACGTCTTCGTTCTCGTTTGTCAACCTTGCACCTGTCTTATCCGTCGCATAAGCGTTTCCATGATCTGTCAATCGTCCCACACTGATCAGATTCTTTGCAAAGTTCGGAACAACCATTACATCTTTAAGAAACATTTTCTTGTTGGTTCCTCCCTGCATCAAAGTGAGGTCACCAATTGCAGTTGCTTGCATGGTAGCATTGTTGCCGACACGCACAAATTGACCATTCATTGCGGTCCTTACGTTCGTCATCATCTTGGAGTTAGTAGCCACATGAGTTGTTGCACCGGAATCCATCAACCAACTCTCTTTCTTGTCTCTTTCCTTACTTCTCCACTTGGGAAATTCAAGTTTAGTTTCACGCTGAGCTCTGAAAACCATGTACACTTGTTCTTCTTTTTGCGTATCGTGGTTTTGTTCCATATCTTTGTCCGAAATATCCAGTGCACCCATCTTTCCAGTACTTTCCATATCTTTTTCTTTTATGTCTTCAGCGTCTTTCTCCATGTCTTTAGTGTCATTCCTTTCTTTTTCATTGGTCTCATTGACAATAATTTCTGTACCTCTTTCTACGCTTGTGCTGCATGTACTCCCAGAGTAAATATAAAATTCGCCATTTACGACATTACCATACTGTCCGTGCTCCTCTGAGTACTCAGTTTGGTCTGTGTCTTCCTCTTCGTCGGTTTCATAAAACAAGCCTCTCTTCATTCGTGTCTGCTCTGTCTTCTCATTCTCATTAAACAAATCGGGGTCATTCTTCTTCTCGGGTTTCTTAACAATCTCTTCGACCTCTTCGTCATCACTTTCCGTTAAGTCAACCTCACTTGCAGTTAAGTCAATTACTTCAAACACTTCAACCTCCGAGTCTTCATTCTTTTCTTCTAATTCCGATCATCTTCTTCTTCTTCTTCGTTACTTGTCGCGCACATATCATACCAGGACATTCTCTGCTCCTTCTCCTTAATTTCGTCGATTTTGCGTCTCTTCGCAAACGAGTTATCTTCAACATCAACTTCTTCAATGCTTTTCTTAGGGCTTCCTCAATGTCCGTTTCACTGTTTTTCTTACTCTCTTCTGTACTGACCTTGGTCTTATTTGCCTCTGCAATGTCTCCCAAGTTTTTCATCGCGACCTTGTTCATATCAACCGTTGCTTGGTCCTTTTTCAAACTGTCTTCATATACCGTCTTACCACGACCTGCAATGGACATTCCGACAAACATACCATTTTCCGCAGTAGATCCGACCTTCTTGCAATCTCTTGCCATGTGTCCCATGTCTCCGCACTTGAAACATTTTCCTGTGAACTTTTGCCTAAATTTGCGTTTTTATTCTCACCTGTACTGTTGCAGTCTCGAGCTTTGTGGCCTTGTTTGCCACATTTATTACACTTTCCTTTGAATGCCTTCCATCCACCCTTGCCAGAAACAGTGTTGAGCGCTAAATGCTTACCCTTTGTCTGTTCTGCAAACCTGTTTTTGTAGGGTTCAATGAACATTTCATAGTGAACATAAATTTCCGACACAAAATCATCATACGTGAAGTCGTTCGATCCGATCTTTCCATTTAGAGATGTGATGACTGATTCATAGCGTCTTTTTGGAAGTCTCGACAAAATAGTCGCCTGCATTTGCTCATCGCTCCTCTTGATTCCGTTCTCGCACTTCTCGACATCGCGATTCAAACGTTCCATTTCCAAAATCCATATGTAAGGGTCATCAAAGTCATGTTTCATGAAGCATTTCTCCAATTTTGTCGTCGCCTTGACCAAATCCTTTGTCTTCTTTGAATCATACCTATTCTTCAAAGCTTGATACATCTTGAATGCGGTTTCCTGAGACTCAATAATCGCAAACGCATCGCCACGACAGGACATGATCAGAAAATGTTTTGCGTCTTCATCTTGCTTGACCAACAACTGTTCTTCTTCCGTCAAGTCTTCCTTGAAAGCAAACTCTTCCTTGATCTTCTCTTCCAACATTGCCTTCTTGAAACCTCTTGTAGCCGCAAAGACCTCCGCCTTCGTAAAGAACTCCTCGGTTCAAGTCCGCCCTTCGAAGTATCCGTTCCATAAAATGGAATGACCTTGATAGTCTCCAGTGCCTTCTTACCTTCGCCGCTCATCTTGATTCACTTTCGAACTAACCGTTTTAAAAACGTGTTGAGAATCCCAGATATCTCCTGCCTGTACGCACGTGCGCATTCTAACTCTACCTTACTGTAGATAAACTGACAATACTACCGACTCTAAATTCCGGTTCCAAATATTGTAACTACTTTAGTTACTTCCTTGTCTCAGATCAGTCCTGCCAACCTTCCCAGACAGGGATCTCTTGTCTTGGTTGGAGATGATCTTAACTCCTCTTTTAACTCTCCTTTCTCTCTTACTTACAGTCGTCCAATCGCCATCTACATCATCAAACAATTGTAGTTTCTTGTCGGGCGATTTACTGTCGTTCGGATACTGTAGATTCTGGATCGTGCGCGTTGCCAACGGAATGCCGTTCGTAGTTCCCGCGTACACACGACGGAAGCGGGATTCCGGTGCTGGATGTCTGTCTGTTTGCACAGCCAGTACATCCTCACCGGTACTGTCGTTGGTTAGTAAACGCTTATCCTCGACACTTATTACATACCGATGATTTGTCACCACGTATACATACACTTGTACGAAACGCACTAATATTCATGTAGATGAATACGTAAATTATATATGTATGTATATATATTCTAGAGCATCAGTTGTGTGGTGACTAATAGTACGTACAAGAGAGGTGCGCATCGTCCATGGAGCATGGTGCTCTCAGGGCCGCCATCACCACATCTCGACTCCAAAAATAGTGTTTCACACATCAACAATTCGCCCTGAACTTCTTCGCTTCCATCTCCTACGCGGCGTGATACTTGATGTCAAGCAAAGTTCCAGCGAAGGAATACCCGTCCGATCGCGTTATTTCGAAAATGACGCCATTGCCCTGGTAGGACACGTACATGCGCTTGTTGTCCGGTGAGAAGGCGAGTCCCGAGGTCTCATCCCGAATGATCCCAGCCATGGGATCATTCTCGAGGATAGTGAAGTATCTTCCAGCTGGATCCCGACCGTGAATTCCGCAATTCGAGCCGCCGTCCTGGAGTTATTTCCCACAACAAGAACAGAGTGAGTACGTGACGTTTTGTCATCAACGCGGCCATGAATGATCATGAGTATAACTCACCTCGCAGAAGTACAAGATGTTGTTGGGATCGGAGCCGATCAGACGATTTAGTTGGTCGGGCTGATTGTCGAACTAAAGAAAAAGCATGTTTTCGTGAGGAGGTAGTTCCAGGTGCAGCATCGTTCGACAAGTCAACAAGAAATTGGACACTCGTACTTACGGCTCCATGAACAGTCGACTCCCTTGTGAAGGTTCCATCAGCAAGGTTCAAAATGAAGAGATACCTATCGGTCTTGGATACAAAGTAAAGGATGCCATCCTTGATATCAATTCCTTCAGCGCCGCGATACAATGCTGCGTTTCCGCCGGCCTTGGTGGATTCCCACGAAAACGTACCGGAGCTGCCAGGGTCAACTCTCAAGTATTTGTGGGTCCCGGTCGAGTACATCTCCTCGCGGGTTCCCAAATTATCAGATGGAATGAACTGAACAAGTGGACCAGACGAAGAATCTTCCGTCGTGTAGTAGATATTGCGCCCAAGCACTGTGTTGTAATGATACGCGACGCTCTCCCAGTTACCACCGTATGGAACGAGGTTTGTCTTTCTTCCAACAAACGCATTCTCTGGCGATACTTCCCACACGAATCCGCTGACTCCATTCTCTTCGGCACTCAACCATGTGTTGAAAGGACTGCGACCGCCACCACAGTTTTGACTCGTGCCAGACAGAACACGCACGTATCCAATTACATTTCCGTTGGAATCAAACTCGATCGATCCAACCCCTCCCGTTGTAGCAGCGGAGGTCTCGGAATTGGACACGTAATAGTAGTTGCCCGAATTGTCGTTCTTCAAGAACACAGTAGCTGCGTCAGGGTTGAGATGAAAGTTTGCCGAGGATTGCCCACCGTTGGCATATTGGACTGGCAAGCCTTTGGTTGCAATGATTCGCACGTCGAGTCCCGCAGACAGACGAAGTCCTGCCTTGGCAATGGTTAGATCACCAGGAACGTAAGATGGGCCACCAGGAACCGTTGGCCTCGCCGTGACAGGTTGCGAGGTTGGAAACAGTGTTGGTTGCGAGGTAGGAACGTTGGAGGCCGTGTAGCAATAGTCTTTTCCGGACACTCCTTCGCCTGTGCATCCAGTAACAGTCTCGACGCCGCCGCGTTGAAAACAACGAAGGCCCGCAGCACAGTCGGCGTCAGTGTCGCAATCTCCTTCGCAGTTTCCAAGGGGGAAGGAACGGGCTGGCGCGCCGTTGTCGCCGGTGTAAGCCAACGCACTGGTTCCGTTAGGTTTGTAGCAATAGTCCTGGTCAGAGGTTCCAGTCCCGCTACATCCTGGAACAGCCACGGTGCCATTTCGTTGGAAGCAAGTCAGGTCACCAAAGCAGTCTTGATTAAGATCGCAATCGCCAGAGCACTCTGCAAGTGGGAATGATGTTGCCGGCACGCCATTGTCGCCATCATCACGAAGCGATTTCAAGACAACTGGAACGTAACAGTACTCCTTTTCCAGTCACTCTGGTTCCAGTGCATCCGGGAACCGGCGTTTCGCTCTTCCAGCAAAGAAGACCTGGAGCACAGTCGCCGTCATTGTCACAGTCACCCTCACAGGTTCCAAGTGGAAATGCACGAATTGGGACATCTTCATCTCCAACATATGATAGCACGCCGGCTCCAGTGGTTTTGTAGCAGTAGTCCTTTGCAGAAACTCCAGTTCCGCTACATCCTGGTACAGCTTCGATGCCGTTTCGTTGAAAGCAACTCAAATCACCAAAACATTCATCGTCATTGTCGCAATCACCAGAACATTCGCCAAGCGGGAATGCTGTCGCTGGAGCACCGTTATCTCCATCAATAACAAGCTCATTAGGCAACGAAGTCGGCGCCGCAGTTGGTACCCCGACGACGGCGTAACAGTACTCTTTTCCACTCACTTTGGTTCCAGTGCATCCGGGAACAGGCGAGTTGTTCTTCCAACAAAGATGACCTGGAGCACAGTCGGCGTCGGCGTCACAGTCACCCTCGCAGTTTCCAAGTGGAAATGCACGAATTGGGACATCTTCATCTCCAACGTATGAGAACACGCCGGCTCCAGTGGTTTTGTAGCAGTAATCCGTCCCAGAAACTCCAGTTCCGCTACATCCTGGTACAGCTTCGATGCCGGTTCGTTGAAAGCAACTCAAATCACCAAAACAGTCGTCGTCAATGTCGCAATCACCCTCACATTCGCCAAGCGGGGAAGGTGTACCTGTAACAAGCGATTTGGGAGCCGAAGTCGGAGCAGCGGTAGGAGTCGCAGTCGGAGCAGCGGTGGGAGTCTTAGTCGGAACGGCGGTGGGAGTCGCAGTCGGAGCGGAGGTGGGAGTCGCAGTCGGAGCGGCGGTGGGAGTCGCAGTCGGAGCGGCGGTGGGAGTCGCAGTCGGAGCGGCGGTGGGAGTCGCAGTCGGAGCGGCGGTGGGAGTCGCAGTCGGAGCAGCGGTGGGAGTCGCAGTCGGAGCAGCGGTGGGAGTCTTAGTCGGAACGGCGGTGGGAGTCGCAGTCGGAGCGGAGGTGGGAGTCGCAGTCGGAGCGGCGGTGGGAGTCGAAGTCGGAGCGGCGGTGGGAGTCGAAGTCGGAGCGGCGGTGGGAGTCGCAGTCGGGGCAGCGGTAGGACCTGCAGTCGGGGCAGCGGTAGGACCTGCAGTCGGGGCAGCGGTAGGACCTGCAGTCGGAGCAGCGGTAGGAGCTACCATGGGAGTCGCAGTCGGAGCTGCGGTAGGGGCTTTCGTGGTGGGCTTTCGAGTTGGCTTTCGAGTCGGAGCTTTCGTGGTGGGAATTCGAGTTGGTGCAGAGGTCGGAGCCTTCGTGGTGGGCCTCGCAGTTGGAGCCGAGGTCGGAACAACCTTCTTCCTCTTGAGAATGCGAACGTCAGATGTCGCTGATGCTGCCATCATGCCGGTGACGATGATCAAAAGCTTGCACCATGACGTGCAGCTATCTAAAGGATTGGCTTTAGACGTTAACATCCCAAAGCTTGTGATCTGGTTTCCAATTTGTGCGACAGTGAGGCCTCATTATCACATCGCCCCGAATCTTTCTCAAGATGCTAGAAAAGGTGTGCCGAGATTCATTGAATCTTCCTTGTAGCACGGATTGGCTTTCGACACTGACATCCAAAATCGTGGTACCCTGGTAGTCTACTTGTACCTTCTAGATCCAATTTGTGACGCGTAGCGAGGCCGCTACACTGTGTCGCGCCAAATCCGTCACTATCAGTTCCAGAGATTCAGTTCGGATCTATAATCATGTGTAAAACTATGGCACGCAAACCCGTTCACCATGTACCGGTACTCATCGAGTAGTATACTATATCTGGAACGGTACAAGTAGGGTGTTGATCCTAAGCGAGCAAAGTCGGTCATGCACATACATCTGGAATCTGGAGCACAATCGCATGCTCAGTGATCAGAAAAATACAGATTTCACACAAATGTACTGTCATTATACTACTCCGTACTTGGTACCAGGTGCTTGCATGTGCAAAGTTACCTATGCATCGACATCGTACCCTCGAAAAGACCTATGAATTTATTCATGACATGTATGATTTAATATGCACATCTGCAATTCGGAGCCGTATACATCACTCACACCAGAGCTCACGTTTGGGTTGCATGGGAATGTGAACGGCAAATGTGATGACGGATCACGGATACGTAAGAATAAAAGAGTTGAAGTTTGTGTTTTGTGTGATTTTATGGAAATGTATGGTACGCTTTTCTCATTAGTACGACTAACTTTGGGTTTCTGTGCAAGGTTTTGGGGTTTCATACGGTTTGCTAAAAATGTGGCGTTATCCAACGGACGTTTTTGACTTTCATTGGGAAAAGCTCCAATGTCGAATGTCATGGGTCAGGCGGGTCAGGGGTCAGGGGTAGTATTCCAGCGTTGGACTACTCCAGTAGTAGTAATACGGTATGGTTCGAAAAAGGCGTACAGACGACATGCAAACGGATTGGCTTTTGACTTCAACATCCCAAATTGAGAACGCTCTGTGATGGAAGTACAGTACCTTGTACTACTACTCTAGTTACGTTTTCCGAGAGGTACTAGTATAGCGAATCTCTGGGCCAATTGCCACGGCAGGCAAAATCTTCCTCCAGATGCGAAAGACACGCCAAGATTCATCGGATCTTGTCTACAAGGCCGGGTCACGTGGTTGACCGAAATCGTATGACAGGTGGTGTCAAATTTGTGAGCTATAGTGAGGCGCCGTTCCAGTTCCCGCCAAATTCTCTCCTGAAGCGAATCAAACGAATCTTGTCCTTCGCACGGCCACGTGGTCGCTTGAACCTTGGGCCTGCTGCTTTCCTTCTTCCAATTTGTGAGACCTCCATGTCCCATTACCTATTATGCTTCATTCATATGCATATGCACTTGTCATGATTGATGAGGCAATTGGATGGGGAGCCCGTGACACCGCCGTGAAGCGTGTGAGTCCCCTTAATCGAGCCAGCCATCAGCGGCAGAAATGTATGGGAGTATTGACGTCTACTGACTACTGATACGGTGTAGGGTGTTTCTACCGGTAGTTTCTATCCGCAGAGGAGCAGCCTGAGATTCGTAGGTAAAGTTGATCTGTTATTAAATAAGCAATATAATTTGAAGAATCGATCTGCTCGAGTTGGGTACATACTATCATACATAACTAGATAACATACGGATTCTATGCTATATTTCACGGATCCGATTAGAATGCAAGGAAATGACGTCAAGCCGTACCCAATCAGCATGCTCTCCCTATGTTACTGTCTTACTGTAGTACTGTATGGACGTCATTTCCTTGCATTCTAATCGAAACTACCGGTAGTTCGTGTGATGACGTAATTGGAGTGCCATTTAACTGCCGGTAGACCGGTAGGATCCACCTCCCACTTGTATCCCATATCATACGTCGTAGGATTGTGCAGTGTATGAATACAGTGCTCTGCAGTGCTCACTTCCTAGTTCCGGAAGCGTCGTGCTTCGTTTCGTGCTGCATTCTACCGGTATTTCTCCAGTACTGCTGTACTGCTTTCGCTGAATACTTGCGTACTGGTACTAGTGATGGTTAGTCTATAGACTACCAGGTACTTGTACTGTACATCATATAGACCGGCCGATGGCGGTACTAGCTACTAGCTAGCTAGTACCTGGTACCAGTACTTGTAGCTTATACTACTGGTACTGCTGTGCCACATATATATCCATTGCAACGCGAGGAAAAGCGATGTGTTGGTGGATGGTGAATCATGAGTCAGCACTCAGCACAAGTACGACGATTTCGAATCGACGTCAATGTGTGACAACAATGTGAATCGAAGGCTCCTCCCAGTCCTCCCAGGCTGCATCACCTTAAGTTTACAAATAAGACCACAAATAAGTGCACAACTCATCTTCTGACGGAATGATCCAGATTCGCATGATGGTAATGAGCATCGTTTTTACTACCATCTCGACAACAAGTCGCACCGCAACCGCCTTCACCTTCTCCCTCGCTCGACAACAGCAACGACGACAAGTTGTTCCAAAATGTCGTTCTTGGACGATGTGACCTCAACATTGCAACGCTCCTTCTCCTCGATCGCTTCTCCATCCAAGTACTACACGGTTGGAATCACCGGGGCATCGGGATTGCTCGGAACGGCGCTCATTGATGAACTGGGATCCAAGGCAACATTGTATGGCAAGCCCATCCGAATTGTCAAGTTATCGAGGAGCGATAATGTCGACGCTCTTGACTCTCCAACTACTTTGGAGGAACCTACTTCCACTGCAAACACTATTACTGTGCCTTGGAATCCAAAAGCCACAGACCCCTCCTCTGTCATGAATCCAACTATTCTTTCCCAAATGGACGCCATTGTCCATTTGGCTGGCGAAAATGTTGCCACAGGATTGGGTCCATTGGGATTCTTGGGGATCCGACCATGGACTGCCGAAAAGAAGCAAGAAATATTGGACTCGAGAGTTGGACCAACCCAAGCACTGGCCAAGGCCATTGCCGCATCGACTGCCGCCAAGACAGATTTCTTGGTCGCGTCAGGAGTTGGAGTCTACGGAAGTAGCTACTTTAGCAGTAGCAGTGATGACGAACCAAAGGCTGCTGACGAACTAATGGATGTTTCCTCAACGACTGGATTTCTGGCAGATGTTTCTCGTCAATGGGAAGCAGCCGCCACGGCGGCTGCTTCCAAGAATAACAACAACAGAGTCATTCATTGTCGCATGGGCGTCGTTTTGAGTAAAAATGGTGGTGCCCTGGGCAAATTGTATCCCATCTTCTTCTTGGGTGGGGGTGGAGTGGTGGGATCGGGACGGCAGTACTTTTCCTTCATTTCCGCCCGCGATGCGGCTCGTGCTCTCGTGTACACGTTGGAAACACCAACACTTGCCAAGGACAACGGACTCGTTAATGTGTGCGCTCCAGTCCCGTGCACCAATCAAGAATTTACATCTGCCATGGGCAAGGTCTTGAATCGACCCACTATTTTTCCATTGCCATCATTCGTCGTGTCTTTACTATTTGGAGAAATGGGAGAGGAAATGCTTTTGGGAGGAGTCAAGGCCGTTCCGTCCAAGTTGGAGAAGAGTGGGTTTGTGTTTCAACATCGGACCATTGAAGAAGCATTGGCAAGTGCAGTGAAGGAGACTATTTAAACGACTTGCTTAGTATTGACATGAGCATCCAATTCGAAAGGACTGCGAATGAATACGTCCCTAGAAGAATTGGTGCCGCACGTCATTGACGTTGTATTGGTGAAAACTAGATTCTTAGCATGTTTTAAGCAAGTAATTGTTCACAACAGCAAACACCTCACGCGCTGATAACTTTCCAACTTCGACATGGCGTTGGACACATGCTGAGCAGTCAACTCACTTGCATAAGATTGTATTTGATTTGACATGGAAACGGCAGTCATGACTATAGAGTGCAACTGCGTTAATGCAGACCATGTCAGGGCGGTTGCGTTGTCCATTCGCTGTGCTACCCCGAGAATGGCCACAGTTACAGCAAGGAGTCATTCAAACTACATATGCACCCGCTCGTCTTGGATATTCATTGCCGCCGTTGTTGTTTTTGCTGAGGACCAAACTCAGCGCATCTAGAGGTCCATGAGCCTTTCGACTAACCCTAACAGGAGCGTCGTTGCTATTTGTTGAAACGCGCTGTTTCGATTTCAAATACCTTTATCAATACTTTGGTACCCACGAGGTGGGATGAGCCAGAATCAGGCGCAGAAATTTGTCAGATTCTTGAACAAGAACATTGCGACGGAGCTGTAGTAGGCGAACTCCATGTGAATATTGTCGTGATGCTCAGAGGCATTGCTTGTACGATTTGTGGTATCTATGAAAACAATATCGTTCGGATAACTCTGCAACAACATATCAAGTACTCCCTTGTTCCATTGTAGCACCTTCGCGTTCGTCTGTAGATACTTCGCTTTTCCCATCACTTGATGCATACCCAACCACAGCATAGTCTTGCAAAAAGGACGGATTTGACGGATGTAATTCTTCACATTCATCACGTAGGTAGCGATTCCAATATCCGGGACGATGGACATATCATGAAACCCAACACTTACCAAGCACGTTGTCATACTCCATTGATAGCCATGTTGCGGGTAATTTTGTTTCAGATAGTATTGCACTGCCTCTTGGGTGGTCTTGACACCCACAGCGGGGCACTGAGTCGCCACATCCCTGGCGAACTCCACGGGAAAGTACCGGATCGTCTGCTTGATGACTGGTTTGGTTTTCTGATCCTTCTTGACTAGGATTTCATGATTACAGCCAAGACAGTCGGAACACGTGGGATTGAGCAGTCCAAATGCGACAGGTCCTTCGCCCATCGTTGCATTCGGTTTCGTCCAGTTTTCAGCATGAATGGACTCTGTTGATGTCAGTAACTGGCAGTGATCACATCGCATTGCCAAGGTTTCGTTGGAGGTGCCACACCGACGTGTTGCTCTGATAAGCCTAGCTACGGTTGAGTCACCAAACAAGAGCCAATTTCGTCGATGATTGCCGCCATGTTGGTTCAAAATGGGATCGAGTACTTGATGGCATTGGTCAAATACAGTTTCCTTGGATTGGGCTTGGCCTAATTCACAATATCTCTTCTTCGCAGTCGACTGCCCCTCATTTTCTGTTAAACTTGATAGTGAGTCATTGAACTCTATGAACGTATCATCAGGTCGTGGCAAAGGGGGACTTCAATTCAAGGCACTTGGAAAGAGTCTCTGACACAGAGATTTTCTCCCAAAATGCCAACGGCGATGAATGAAGTGTGAGGAAGGCCAGGACACAAAGCACAAATAGGCGTCCCGCTACGAGATCAACATTTATTTCAATGCTACTGCAGAATTGGAATATCTTCATTTCTTTGATAACTTCAGAAAGAGAATTTAATGCTCCAAATCAGAGGTGTCCTTCAAAGGGTTTACTCCGAGTGCTAGGACACTGGCCGTCTGATTCGATTATGAACGTAGTCGCAAACAAGGGCGCCCCTTTTCATCCCCAATTGGTTGGGCACTGGCCGTTTGAGCCGATTTTGAATGTACCAAGTACTCGAGTACGCTTATGTCATATATAAAAGTTTCTCTTGGATCAAAGTTGTTGAAAAGTGTCCTATCGCTTTTTTGGTTGTACTTTGTGAGGGAAATACTTGACCCACCCTTACTTCGCGAACGGTTTTTGGCGCACTGGTCGAGGCGTCGAGGCCCATCGCGCACGCCATGTTTTTTTTATTGTGTTAAATGGTGCACAGTGCACATACAAGTACTTGTACCACTCCCAGTACGACGGTAAGAAGGTGTTTTAGCGTTTTTACATCAACAAACGGCCGTTACTCTAACGTTATAGTCGTTGGAACTGCATGCTCGTTGAAGGGGAGCAGAGGACCTGAGTCCCACATGCACCTTTTTGCGGTTGGAACGTTGGAACTGCATGCTCGTTGCGAAGGGGAGCAGAGGACCTGAGTCCCACATGCACCTTTTTTGCGGCTAGTAGTATGTGTGTATGTATATTTTATGTATGTAATATTGTCATACGTTCATGTGACTGCATTACCGCATTACCTGGTAGTACAGTACCAGTTACTCGTACTAGAACTGGTAGCTTGACAGTAGCACAGTAGAAAAGTGCTCAAGTATGACGGCCCCAGCGGGTGTGAGGAAAAAGAAAAGTTCCGGAAATTGGGCTTAGGCAATTATCAAGGGATGTACGGTCCACCAGAGAGAGCCAGATAGGATCCTTGCCTTGGGGGAAGTGGTCGTAGAACCCAAACAGTTGTGATCTGAAGGATGATACAAGTGAAGTACATATTATAGAAGTAGTGGGAAACTCCGAACATTGCACCCGAGCCAAGAAACTACCGGTAGATATAGAAATATTGGAATGACTTGAACAGGTGCTAGAACAGGGAGAACTCAGTACTCATTCGTTTACCAACAATCATGTTTAAAGTTACCGGTACTGTGAAGTTGCGTTACAGTATCCATCTTCACTTTTTAGGGTACGGTGAGGGTTAGGGATCCGGGCGTGTTAGTTACAGTACGTCCGCTACGAGCACCACCAGGTATCATTGTCTACCAGTGGGGTTATTAACCCCGTATTTGCCCTTCTCTGATATGCCTCCCATTATCTTGGACAATGTCAGTTGGACTCCAGACTTGACCAATCTTTTGGAATACTGAAAAGGGTGCATGGTTTAAATGTTAAAATACTAGGCAATTGCTAAATATTGTTTGTCATTGAGCATTAAAATCTCAAGCTTAAACATATACTTTGATTTTACATCTCCTTGTCCACACCAGCTCATGACAAGCAAGCAAATCCAATTAACTGATGCCCATATCACGGCTGAAGCAAGGCTCATGAGTATGGGATCAATGCAATCTTTTTGTCTAGTAGTATTGAGTAGTAGCCGCAGATGCAAAATGAACTTTGTCTCATCTTTGTCCACAACAAGGTCTTGCAAAAATGGTGGCTGTTTCACTAATTTTTGAACTTGTTCTGCACTTTGGGGCCAGTATGACTTATGAAAATGCACTTAGAGATCAAATGAGGTGGCCTACAGGGTGGTATTGGAGGATTACAATACAGCTCTTGGGCTGGATATCCACTGCAAAGCTACATTCCTTTGAGCTTACTTGAATCCACAATGGGAACCATTTGGAACATGTAGCTTGCTTTGCTGCACTCCTTTATGATTATTTTGTACAATCTTGTGCTTTCCTCATCAGCAACAAGATGTTAGGTACTTTACTGTTTTGTACTAGTAGCTACCGCTCGTCCTAACTCGTAACTGATGTGATTCTTGAACACCCTTTTCTTGTTATCTCCTTTGTATCTTTATTCGAAGTTGCTCTAGATCAATCACCAGGCAGAATAGCACTTGTAGTAGCCAAAGAACATTACGTTTTATCAGCGACAGCATTAGTTGCTATCACTGCAGAGCAAAGCAGGTCATTGAGAAGAAAAGAGCTAATGAGAGGAAGACCTCCCCCTGTACTATGGCAGCTCATCATTGCCGTGTTGTCAATGGTTCAGTAAAAATATCAAGGAAAGACTCATTAAGTATGTGTGTACCCGTTGTGTCAAATCCCCTTGGATAGCATGTAGCGATAATGGTGATGTTGAATCACAATATTCGTGGCTAACATGCGGAATGTACATCGAAGTAATCTGTAGACATTTGATTTCTCGAGCCATGTATTGTGGGAATTGTACATGACCACGAGTTAGCATGGTTCGACTATGAACATTACTTTCAATTCGTCCCGGCTTTTTCCCAACACGAGACAACGATGACCAATGCATTTCATGGTTCGCTTTCAGTCGTGTGTACAGGTATTCTTGTGCTCTGAACTAATACACTATAGTAGAGAGCATCTATCCTCAAATAATAGCAAGTGAATCAAACGTGAAATATAAAATGTATGTACCTATCTATTCGATTAACACCGTTCACTTTGCCGGTCATTACAAATAGGTCTTGTGTATACCGCACTGGGATTGCCGTATCCCTTGTTGACATTCCATTCAAATATATTCCACTATGTCCATGTTGTAGCCAGAGTACACAAACGGTGTCAAACGACCAATTGGGATGGGGATGACGAGCAACACGAACAAAATCCGCCACCAGTCGGTAGTCTCTAATAGGATGTTGCTAATTTGCAACGGTTTGTCTTTGGAGTTCCTTCTTTGTGCATAATGATGCTTAGACGCTTGGCTTCATCGGGTCTCATCTTGAATCCATTCTTTCGACCAGCGAATCCCTTGGCCTTGCGATGATAAAATTCCATGGCATCGGACTCTCCCAAAATCAAATTGGTGTCGTCGATCGCAGCAGTTGTAGTGGAACCACCAAGGCTGCGCAGATTGGGAGTACTTTCGTATTGTCTCATTGGAACGGGAGTCACGACAAATCTTGGTTTTGGTTTGTTGGACAAGGCCAATGGAGATTGTTGTCGTTGTGGATGGTCGACAACAACCTCATCAGCCAATCCATGCATTTGTGAAATGACAATGTCGCGAAAGGAAACTCCACCCCAAGTGTTGGTTGTTGTTGGAGGAGGATACGTTCGATGCGAGTCATCTTCGTTTGAAAAGTGGTCATGATGATTGTGCGAGAATCCGTCGTCGTCGGCTGCTTCGTGTGAGGAAGCAGTGCGCTCGAGATGAATGAAATCTGGTGTAGAGAAGGATCGTTGGCGATCTAGGAGAAATTCTCGTTGGTGCTGCTTGGGAGGGAGATGGATCACTACAGCATCGTCTGAAGTGTCGTCAATCAGAGGCTCGTCAGTCAAGGCAGGCACTGAAGCCGGTGGCGACCGGGTTGCTTTTTGACTGTGTGGACGATGTTGATTTTGATGGGCCGAAGGAGAGACCATTTCCCAACTGGTATCAGAGGGATTGGGAGATGCAAGTCCAGTCAAAAGCGAAGGCCATTCCGCGGAGTCCATTAAGTTCTCCTTTTGTGTGGATGTGGATGTAAACGTGTCGGTTTCTTCGTCGTTGACGCTGTAGAAATGATCATCGTCGGTGTCTCCGGGTTGTTGTTCTTGTTCGTTCGTGCTCGCCATTGTGTAGTGTGCTGCGTTGCGTCGTTTCACGTCAATCGAATCAATGACTACTTGTGCACTACTACTACCTGTAGTAGTATTGAGTGTTGGGTATTGGCAATTGGATGGTATCAGGTATCGGATGCAATTTTGTTTCTCTAGTTTCAAGTATTGTGTGCGTTTGTTGTCTGTTGAACGACCCCAAGCTTCCGACGTGCACAACTTTCTCAAGTTGGTGTCAACGAAAACATCTTTTCCTCGCTACACTTTTGAACAGTGACCTACCAGGGTGTACGTTACCGGTACTTCTTTACTAGATTATATGACATGAAGTTGTACGTCGTATATAGGAAAATGGGGTGCAGTCGAGCAAAACGAATTCGTCTCATCAGTCGGACATTTGCCAATGATAGGATACGATAGACATCAATCCTCTACTAGTACCGGTACAAGTACCAGGTACTACAACACTTGGTAGGTAGTGACTGGTACACCAGTATGATTCGTGCTAAATCTTTTAGGGGTGGTTGACGACTGGAGAACACAAACGGAGAACAAGAGTATGTTCTACCAGAGTACATTTTCATGTTTTCAAAAAAGGGTAGGAATAGTTTGGAAGCACGAACCCCACGGATGCGAAACCGAACCCAAAGCCGGCCGGTGACTCTCGAGTCTCGAGTCTTCGGTCTTCCGAGAAGAGTCCTTCTGTCTCCCGCATCCCGCACGCTTCACAAACGCAAACCCGGGACCCGTCGACCCGTCCTGGGAATTGGTGGTTGGTGGGTCGGAGATCAAGACGCGTCTGCCAAGCTCCGAGCTGCTCAGTATATGCCTGTACTGGAGGTGCACATGATGACCACTTTGGCCAAAAACAACAGTTTTTGATAGGACACGCGAAAAAATTGTACGGGACTTGACCTAATCAGGCATACTCTTGAGGTGGGTTAGAATTTGTATGCTATCCTCAAGACTGTAATTCTTTCCTATTGAGAGTATTCCGCGCGCCAGGTTGACGGGCTTGGCACACGGGTGGTGGATGCATTAAACAACCTACAGATACGATTGAAAGACCCAATACGCTAAAATGTGAGTATAGGTTTCTTGTGGAGTACATTTATGCACAATGAAATAGTGTGCATAGCATTCAAACAGCACAACGTTTTCATCACATATCTTGTTCTATCTTGCAATCAACTACCGTTCCACGAGTGTTTCCCTCATACATCTTCGTCTAGCAATCGTGCATCTCAGCAATTGTTGTCTTTGTTGTCATTGTTGAATCCACCGTGCGGCACAGAAACTACCGGTGCGTCTATTTCACAACACGAGTGCAGGGTATTGTGATTATTGATTGATGATCATGATGGCTTCCATCCTCCTGGTATCAATGTTGCTCCAATGCTTCAACCTACAAGTAGTGCAAGCAACGTCCCTGAAATCCAGTTCTTACCGAAATCGCGGACTTGGACCTCGAGGAACGTCGTTATCGTCGTCTTCACGATTGTTGAATGGTGTGCAGGATGCTAATTTTGAACGTCGAAAGGAACGTCATCAAAAGGGTCGACAATTGAAATGCAAAGATCAATTTGTCAGTCATCAGGAGACACCAACCGAAATATTCATGTTTGTGGATTGTCTTCCATCAGGTCCTACATTTCCAACATTCAGTCCGACCACGACTCCCGTCCCCTCCATGACGGCGTTTCCTTCTGTCCGTCCTGCAACGTCACCAGTACCAACTCTTCCGACTGAACCAACCATACCAACAAATACAACACCGCCATCACCAACAAGTACAACAGCACCATTTCCAACAAATACAACAGCGCCAACACCAACATATGCTCCATTCGTTTGGTCGGGACCCGTGTCGACTGATATGGAATTTGAGGCTGCGTGTCGTGCGGCACAGAATGGTCAAGTTTACAACCGAACCAACGTGACGGTGGAGGTATCATTCCTATACGAACTCCTTGTCAGCAGCAATTCATCATCGTCCTTCAATACCGTAGTGGACCAACTTGAACGAAACATTGGATCCTACCTAGCCAAGGATTTAGTGCCGTGTCAGAATGATACCGTACGACAGCGAAATCTTGAAGTTGGTGCATTCGTGGAACAAGAAGAATCATCACAGAATCACCCTTCCAGTAGGAGACAATTACTTGTGAGAGGGGTTGGACCTGGTGTTCGGGATCTACCAGTGGACGGGGCACAATGTCAAGTTTTGGTAGAATCGACTACCGCCGATGGATATTGCTACGCCATGGAAGGAACCATTACTCTTTATCTTTCTGATGCGGATGACATGACCACGGAAGAAGCGTCCGTTTTAGTCTACGAGAAGCTGAAAACGGCCTTTAATGGCAACAACAACACGGACAATGGCCAACAACAACCGCAATATCAAGGACAATTTGTAGACGAATCGGCTGGAATACTTGGATTGTACTTTTATGGCGCATCCTTGCCCACGGACGGTGCCAAGCCTTCGGGAGAAGTCCCAGCTAAAGCGGAACAGGCATCTCAGGTAGATGATTCCGGTTCATTGGGTGGGCTTGGAATTGGTTTCATTGCCGCGGCATGTTTTAGTGTGGTTGTTTTGGCATTGTTTGTCACGAGGAAGAGGAGGAGGCAATTGTCGAACAAAAATAAGGGCCGTGGAATTGAAGTAGGGGACAACGATGATATGGACACGTTCAATTCTAGTCCAAGAACGCCGGCGCAGGCTGCGAAGACTAGCTGGGAAGATAATGATGATGATGATAATGGTGATGCTCTATCTGGTGCCAGCTTACCGGCCGAAGTCGTGTCCAATGATGGTTCATCAATCTTTCATGATATCGATCTGGACGGTGGTTTCCATATGAAGTACATCAATGGAACAGGTGTACTGGATCAGGGTGTGGAAGTGGCGCCCACCTTTGTCAAAACGACCAGCGCACCGTACAAGGCACCATCAGCGTATAAAAAGCGCCGGAGGTATGGGATTCCAGATACTGTGGAATTGTGAGAAGCGCGACACGAGTCTCGATACACCAGATGCAGTAGCATCCTGGCTTTGCAATTGCCCAGGAGAAGGTTTATTGTTTTTTTCATTTCGCGGAAACATTGCCGGTGGCAAAAATGTTGGGTTCTATGAGTAGCGTGGTGTTATTTGTTGTACTTTCCAGATCGGTCGCATGTGTCGCTGTGGGTAAAAATCGTGAGTCGAATCGTAGATTAGGGGTCCAATTTCGATGATACCATAGCAAATGCATCCAATGTGATAGCTGAATCTCGACGAAACCAATGTTGTAGCTTAAGCTTTTTCTTGCTGAGCTCTATCAGAATGTCATAGTAGTTTTATGATCTAGCGACGATGGTCTGAGTCTGGCAACGATGGTCTGGGACATCATTAATGGAGACCTCGGCCCTCTGCCTCCAGGATGGGAAGAACTGGTAATCCAGTTCGTACCCTCCGATGTCGACACAGTAGAAATGTATACTGCTGTCTGCTCGCCGAGGACGGTACAATGTACTGGAGTACTGGAGTATGAACATAGAGTGAATGTGAACAGTTTGTGAGCTATGCGCGGTACGCGCAGAATGCCGATGATCCCAGCACCCAGCATCACAAGAGGGATTCACTCGAACAAACATGACAAGTCAACGATAGAGGGAAGCGGTGAGATCTCCAAGGCGCCCTCCATCTTGTTCACACTCAAGATACTCAGTCATCAGTCAATACAGGTAGCTCACTAGCTCAGTAATTGTGTTTAAAGTAGCGCCAAGGTCTGATTCATTCACCACATCGGTGTGAAACACGCACAACGTATTGTCATGAGAACAAGTGCCAATGCAGCCGTGGTCGAAACGTCACCTCGGAAACGAAGACGAACAACTGCAACACCAACAACCTCTCCACCCAAAAAGGGCTCACGAAAAAGCAAGGCATCAACGACGAAAACAACACCGTCTACTGCACTTCCACCTCCGACCAAAATTTTGCTCATTGACAATGGCGGTTGTACATTAAAGTATGGGATCTTTGATCCTCACGAGAACAACTCCTCAGTATCATTATCAGCATCGGAAGAATCAGTTTTCTCCATGCCCAATGTGACGGCCCGTTTGAAACACCAATGGGATGTTTTGGTTGGAGATGATGTGACTGCAGTCCAGCCATCCCAAATTCAAATCATGATGCGATCGACTGAACGGGGTTGTATTACCAATATGGGCAATCAAGTACAAGTTTGGAAACGTATATTGGAAAAATTACGAATTCATGTGCCATTGGTGCAACCACAACAACAACAACAATCCCATAATACTCAAGGTGGAGGTGGAGGTGATACGGCCGCCGAAGCGTTTGGTTGGAAAGTATCGAAACAGCCGAAAGAAAAGAGTCTATATGCTCCATCGACCATGGCTGTCGTGATCATGGTATCACCATTGTGCCCAAGAACGATTCTAGAACAAATTTTGCAAGTTTGGTTTCATGATTTTGGTTTTGCTCATGTGGGACTCCTCACATCTCAAGCCTTTGGTGGTGGAACGGCAATGCCGACGACGACGACAACGACACCACCTTGGAATACTGAATGTTGTACCGTGGTCGATTTAGGATGGAGTGCATCACACGTTGTGCCCCTGTATCAAGAACGAATTCTACAATCAGGATTCGCCGCATGCCACTCGGAGGACGACATTTGGTGGGATTGTGGAAATATTATTGCAGTTATCGACAATGGAATCTCATGGATGCGGATTTGTTGATGGATGATGTTCATCGGAGTCTTGCCTATGTCAGTTTGGAATTCAAGGAGGAACTTGAAACTGCTCGAACTACGTATCTGAGCAAACGACCGTTTGATCGGGAATTTGTCTTGCCTGATTATCAAACGACGCACAAAGGATTCGTGCGACTCACACCGTGGTTGCGCAAATTGGAAAATGATCAACAGGAATTGTTGCAGCAACAAAAAGACGAAACAGAAGAAGAAGAAGTGGTCAAAGCCATCAAGGTTGAGGAGGAGCAAGAGGAAAAGGACAACGACGACGACAATGATGAAATGGAAACGAGCGAGGATGGAGAAGACGAGAAAGGAAAAGCAGACGATGATGATACTGGTGACAATACTCCAACTGCCGACAAGGACAGTGAAGATGTCGACGAGGACGTGGATTCGGACAATGAAACTGACGATGCAAGGCGAAAACGCTTGTTGCGACAAAAGCAGAAGAAGATCGTCGACGACGGGATATGGAAGCCGAACAGCAAGTCTTACTCGTCTCGGTGGAACGATTTACGATTCCTGAAGTTTTGTTTCATCCGTCAGACGCGCAATTGGGAAACTTTGGTGGATTGCCACAAACTATTTGTGCCGCCATTCGAGCATGTCCTAGAATGTACCAAAGTGCACTGTATGGTAATGTTCGATTGGTCGGAGGTACCTCGAAACTCCCCAATGTGAAAGAGCGTCTGGAACGAGAATTGCGAGCTCTGGTACCAACCCATTATCCCTTGGAGATTCATGTGGCTGACGATCCAATCGAAGCGTCGTGGAAAAAGGCCAAGACTTGGCTTCAGGCGACATCGTACACGGAATGGAGTTTGAGTCGGATCGAATTTGAATCCAAGGGTGCATGGCATCGATTGCTCAACAATAAACTGGGCAAACTAGTTTAATATCGTTTTCAAATTTCACTGTCGCTGCCGTGATGCACCAGAGGAATGGCCTTACCTTGCATTCGTTCGTGATGAACGGATGGTTGTACATAGTACATAATTGTGATTCTCCTTTGCGACCTGATGCCCGAGGTGATACTCGTATTTCATATGTTTTTATAGCCCCTCCGAGGTCCATGCATCATCAAATAGACCCTAATGACATGTTTCTGGCTATATTGTGCTATAATGCTACTCCATTGTGTTGCAACCAAAATCGTCTTGCCGTATGGCGCCAGATCCTGTGACCACAGTTTCGAGACGTACATACAGTACTGGACTCGGGACTCGCAACAGACGACTCAGAAAGAATTGTGGTCAGGCGTGGATACGTGCCCTGGTAAACGGTAAACATGAACTCCAAATGAGTGAAGGCGATCAGATATGTATGTCACAACTCGGAAGGTTGACCGTCCACGAGCAACGAGCAATCTGCCGATCAGGTACGAGTACGAGTAGAAGTACACCGATCTCTTCTAGCCATTAAGGAAACAGTCTAAAGGATGAGTGGGAGTCGTCAAGGTCATGATCTTGATGCTGTCAACGGCGAACGTGATGAAAGGACCAACTCCACTGGGAGGAGGACTCCACTTCGTCGTCCTCTCCCTCTCTTATCCAACCACCAAGACCTGGATCAGCTTCTAGAAACGCAACGACTACATCCAATCCTCGCGATGGAATCCTTCGTCGATTGTCCTATGATGATTTGACACGAGACGGTTCGAATCCTCGTACTCGCACGCCGTTGCGATACGAATCTCCTTTGAATCCACCCGATAGGAATGCTACCACTACTACTAGTACGACTGCTGCTGCTGCTGCTGTTGTTGCTGTTGCCCCTCTCCGCACTACGAGGGAAGGACAACGCGTCACAGTACGACCATTGGCAGGAGCGGCTGTCGGAACAACTGTCGGACCGAGACGAGTGAGTGCGGTGTATGTGTACCATGCCATGTCTGAGGTCCTTTTCGAAATTTGTAGTATCATTGCATCAAAGACCTATTGTCAAACTTTGCAACAATCACGACCATTCCAACCATCTGATCACTACTGCTCTCTCTATCTCTCCCACAATAGTTACAGGAGGCACATCTAATACAAAATCGGTCATCCGCAACTTCCCTTCACAGCAATCGATCCTCCAAGCAGGGTCCATCTCATCACAAGGTTCGACGATGGAACAATGATAATTTCGTGGGTGTGGCCTCGGACCTCGCGCGACATTCCAAACCCGGTGTGGCGGAAAATCTACTCCGAGCCCAAGCCGATGCTCCACTGTACCAATCCATTTTCCCCACATCCTTATCCGGGCCAACACGATTGACAACCTTATTGTTACAAGATGAAACATTGGAATCACTGAGACAACAATTTGCCGACGGTGAAATTGGTCATGCACGTGGTGCCGGTAGTAGTAGTACTTCGACAACATCGTCATCATTGTCGGAGAATCCAGCCATTTAATGAAACGCATTCACGATCGTTTGCGTCATGTCCTGATCCGAGCATGTGCCGGATCCGATTCCACCATTGACGTGGTCAATGCTCTGGAGGAATGCCTCAAGAATTGTTTCCTTTCGAACGAAGAGGAAACAGAAACGAGTACGACAAGTGTGACAATCGTCGATACGCTGTTGGAACCACCAATTGTAACGAGACGAGCGGTATCATCATCATCATCATCAAGCCACTGTATGGCACGCTTTTATTTTGATGCGACAAGTTCAGCGGGTGGCTTTCATCGGCTCTTGTTGCATGCCATTTGCCAATTTCATGGACTCCATGCCACATCCACGACAACAACTAATACTACCATGACGAATACGAATACGGGTACGGGTACTACCGCTGCGGCGCAATCATCTGACCTTGTGACCGGTGCAAAAGAGGCTCGACTCTTGACTGTGACGGGCAAGAGAATGCTTGGTCCGGATATTAGAATCACAGACTTTCTCAATCTTGATGTAGAAGTCAAATCATCGGAACGAGCCATGCACTCCAGACCGAGTGGGCGATTTGACGGCATCGCTGCGGCTGCAAATGCTACCACTGCCGCGAGCACGATCAAGGCTTGAACATTCGTTGCGTTTTCTACAGTAAGTATAAGTTGATCATTTGTACGGATAAAAGTAAGCACCCGAACATTCTTTGTACTACATGATACTCTACATTATACATACACCATTGTCTCGGCGGCCATGCTCTTTGTAGTCCTCGACATCAGGGATGGACACATTTTCCAATGAGCACGCACATCATTCATGGTCGTAATTCATTGTTTGGAATCTCCCCAACAATCCATATGCGTGGAACGGAGCATAGTAGTAGTCGTAGTAGAAATGATTTACCTTTCTGATGTATAGTAGGAGTAGTGCTTCTGGGCAATGATTGGTCATTCGCAAAGTCCTGATGAGGATAATCCTATTTCATTGAGTAATAATGATTCTTCTTATGCATATGGGTATGTTCCTTCTATCCCACATAGCAACTGCTGCATGTTCGTATATCACCTTCCTTTATTCTTCTTGTTCTTCATGATATCAGCAATGCAACACTTGCCATTCTCTTGATTAATTTCCTTCCACTTGAGTGTCGAGTCACCAATTGCCTTGGCAATGTCTCGGGCAGCATGCGGGGCACCCTTGGCCTTGGCATTTCTGGAAAGCTCTTGCATCTTTTCTTCGCTACTCAACCAAGCCACAACTTCTTCGGCAATACCAACCGGATCCTTATCGTTGCAGTAGGCACCAAAGCCACCATTGAGGACAAAGTCAATATTACCTTCTTCTTGTCCTGGTAAGAAGGATGTCAACATGACAGGCAACGACAGTGCTGCAGCCTCTGAAATAGTACCAGGACCAGCCTTGCTGACCAGGACATCCGCCGCCACCATGTATTCAGCCATGCGTGAGATAAAGCCAAGACCAATGACAGTAACCTTACCGAGGAGCTTTTCCGCATCGAACGATCCAGCAGTTTTGAGATTGTTGAGGATCGGCACGTTAGCGTCCGTTTTGACTTCTTCTTCTTCGGGAGACAAATCCTTCTTTTCTTCAATGGCAGTGGGCGATGTCAATGCCGAGTTTAAGCCCACACTGGACGAGCTGAGGATTCTTCGAATGGATGACGTGACACTCCCATCAATGCATCCCGTGGCACCGTTGGACAAGGGGCCGCACATGTTAATCAAGGCGCCCATGGAACTGCTCGTCTTCAAATTAGGATGAGACTTGACAATTTCTGGCCAGTTTCTCGTTTCCAACTCGGCCTTCAAGGTTTCGTTCCTACCACAAACCACCAAAATCAAGGCATCCATACCATTGAGGACACATTCCACGTACAAACTGTCCACAATTCCAGACAGGTATCCGACTCCTTCTCCTCCGCCCATGACGAGGATTGTGGCTCGGTCCGTGTGTGGCAGGTCCAACTCCTGTCGCACGACCTTCTGGTAGGCCTTGCCGGCCGGACTCCGCCGATCGCCAAGTTTTTCCGCTTGGACGGCAAAGTCGTGACGAATGGGAAGACCAATCTTGACGAGTTTCTCATCTGGCACTTGTCCTCTCTTCTTGGCCAAATCCCAAATCTGATCACTCCCAACAAACATCTTTTCCATTTGATTGGCAAACCACAAACAGTGTCCGGATCCCAAATCGGTAACAACTGTAAAAATGGGAATGTGTTTTCCCGTTTCTTGCGAAATCTTGGCGCACGAGAGTTGTGGTACATTCGTCATCATGGGGTGCATGGAAATGACGACATCAGGATCAATGCTCATGATTCGCTTGCGTGTCTGCCGTTCGCACATTAATTTCATATTCGCGTCGGCAATGAGTTCAAAGGCTCTTGAATTGGTAACTTCGTAGAGAATCCTCCACTGAGTTGGATTTGCTGACAAGTGTCTGTAGGACTTGACAAGACCAAAGTAGTTGATGGGATTCTTGTCTTCGCCATCGACAACGTCGTGAAGAATGTAGGTAGAGCCTGGATACAAAAGTTGGAATTGATTGGCAAGCGATTCGGACGATGCGCGATGGCCACCACCCGTGTCGGAGGATAAAAACAATATTTTAAGAGCCGTCGGATTGTTGTTGCTGCTGTTGTTACTGCTGCTTGTGTCTGCGTCTGGAAAGGAAGGTTCGTCGATTTCGTCAGTAAGAGTGGCAAGAGATGCAGATCCAGATGTGGGTGGTGATGATGTCACTGGAACATTTGTGGCTGAGGCTTTGGTGTTTGAGTCTGAAACAGAAACGTTGAGATTGGCAACATCGATACGAATAGTACCGGTCGTAGCATCGGTGTCGTCAAAATTAGGAATTTCTACTTCAGTAGATTCATCGTGTATTTCGTCTGTCATGATGTAATTATTGTATTGCGCGCGTCTCAAGTGTGATTTGTAAGCTGTGATGTGTGATGTTTGATGTTTCAAGTTTGATGCTTGATGTGTGATACTGAAGTCTGGAGTAGGAGTACTTTTATCATACACAATCAAGAGATTAGATAATCAAAGAGAGGGAGAGAGAGGTCAATGCTTGCGATTCAAACTGAAAACCTGTCAAGTGTCAATCAAGAAATGCACAATACTCGGTGTAGTTCAGTAGCCTGAGTATGCAATTTTGCGTTTTGGTACACAAAGGTAGGCATTCTCCGAGTACTTGTACCACGCAACTGTAGGCAGCTTATATAGTATGTAGTACGTACGATGTACTACAAGTAGACACATGGTGTCGGTCTCAGACGGCAAAAAAACCGCATCAATAGCACAATGTACGAACAATGCACGTATCACATCAACTGACGAATCGGAGAAACGAGAAACTGGGTAAATCACAACATACTCTTATTTCATAATAACTAAATAAATGTTTTCTTCTCCTGAGGACGTTGCGGTCTTGCAAGAATGTAACAAAAAATATTCGCAAGACACGCCCGGAGTGCGCCTTCGATTCACATTCAACGAAAACCATTGTACGAGATCCATACTTACACTGTATGATAGTATGCAGTATGGAGTATTTGAACGTAACAATATATACTTGAGTTTGGGAAATTGAGAGAAGCCACGAGAAACGTGAAGCAAACTGCCATGTTCCCGGGACTCGCCGTACGACTAGTAGTACCGTAGTACTGGAACACTGGAACTCAAATACTGGATAGCGCATAGTGCATAGCTCATACGTGAGTCTTGGCTACAGCACTCGTACGCAAAAAACATGTACTCCAGTACGAGTCTTTCATACTGAAGATGCTGGACTCTCCTTCGATGTACTTGTACTGGAGTACTAAACTACCAGGTACCAGGTAAAGAAGCATGAGCGTAAAGGTATACACTGATAAACTGAATGCTGGATAATTACAACATGATGGAATCAAATTTATATTGTTGCCAACAAAAATGCAGAACCTTGGAGAGGCTGTCTACTCAGTAACAAACTTATATTTATGCTGGAAAGGACAGAGGTGATAAAACACATTAATGAAGGTATCAAACTCCCTCACCAACAGACAGTCATTTCCATTGTTTTCATGACGATAGTAGAGAGGCCAGCTCTTAAACTTGTTGGACTCGCTGGACAAGAGTAAGCTTGACATCCGGAATGTCTTCTTAATCGAAAATGCGTTGTGATTTCTACTGAGCAATCCATGAACAGGAGCAGCTAAGTACTTAGATGTAAAAAAAGCAGCCACAATCAATGACAATGATGAATTTTTCACCTGCATTTGAATATGTTGATGACTTTTGATGCATGCAACCGAGTTGTCGCCGGCAGACAAAAGCATTGAGATGATTGTGGACCTGAAAAATGTGTTGGAATTGTATGAGAAAGTTATAGTTCTTCCTTTCTGGAACCCCTGGAAAAAGTACAGATTGAGCTGCTGGTGCAGCTCTTTGTGAACAATTTGAAAGTACCACTAAATGGTTTCTTGTTCATCTTGCTTTGTTTGGTTAGTATTGAAAGCCAATGAATGCAATTTTTATAGGTTCTTGCCAGTCAGTCATCTAACAATAAGACAATCCAGAAATTCTACATGGCGGCGTGGTAACACACAAGAAGAGGATTGATCATGATGGAGGAGCACCAATCATTGGTCAGCTGGTTTCCCACAAAGCGTCCTTGGTGGCATTGGTAAAGTGAAAGATGTTGACGTGATTCTACCATCAAACCAAACGGACAAGGAGACACAGGTTGATACCTTTGGTCGGGCATCAATCATTTTGCAAGATTCCAGGCAGCCATTTATAAAAGCAGTTGCATCTCCTTACTCTCCATTCAGCTATTGACCACAGCAAACGAGAGTATCGAGCAAACTCCATAACGGGATTACAACATATAAAGATGGCAGGTCCGTATAACATGCTGCCGCAGTTCTCAACATAACGGACTTGCCCCACACGGAAACATACTACCCGCTAGAGGATACGAGCATCCTACAACAGATTCATGAGTCTATCGGTTTTGGGTCTTTCTTGCAGGAATCCACAACCTCATTTTGAGGACAAGAGGAACAACTCTTAATACCAGAGGTTTAGCTAGACGAATGAACTAAATATTTATACGATGGAGAACACTATAGAGTTGTTGAGCATTAGTGCAACCACAACATCCTCCCATCTTGAATGATGTTGATGTTGAAGGTGTGGCTGGTTGTCCATTAGTAATACGTGGTGATCCTGAAGTTCTCTGAAGTCATCCTGCCTCGATTGTTTGAAGACAACAAGGTTGTTTGGGAAGTCAGACTATGTGCTGATATCAAGGCTGATGCAAATATTGATTCTTCTTGTTGGAGGGCAAAGATTCTGCGTTCTGGTTATCATACTCCAGTATGTGTCTCAATTAAAAATTTTATGTCTAGAATTGCTTGTTTTGTTCAAATTTCTTTAGGCCATTCCTTGTTATACGGAACCAAAAACAACGAAAACGTTTTCGTTTTCGTTTTCGTTAAATGCACATTTACACGCCCTTATACGACGAAAATTCTTAACGAAACGCGCTGCGTTTTCGTCGGGATTGTTCGGAATAACGGAACTCCTCATTCCGTTTGAGCTTCTGAAATGTGACGAGCGACGCACTTGCTAGGATTCTCCGAAGCACGTCGAAGTATTCTTGATATGCATACTACAAGTCTCGCTCATAGAACAAATCTTTTGGTATTGCAACTGCAAAGCAATCCTTGCTTCTGTGCCCATGGACAGTGAAGATGACATGCTTTTTGATATGGGGTATGGCTTTGATGAGGCAGCAGGCTCTCAATACGTGTCAGAGGTAATCCATGATGAGTCGAATCAAGCATTTGAAGACAATGGCATGACAAAAAGTGACAACGATGACAATCAACTGTTCAGTCAGCGTGTCGAGGGTTTGCTTAAAAGAGTCCAATCAAGTATCGCACATGAGATGAAGAAACAGATGCTTGTGTCAACGGAACCCAAAGCAGTGCCAAAAAGGTTCGAAGAAAACCGAAGCATACGCCTATGTGGACAGAGGAAAACGGAACACAACGTCCGATCTTACCTTGCCAGTCATGTTGGTATAATATATATGTTGATCATCCAGATGTTGGCAAGAATGCATCGTTCCACCGCAAATTTCGTTTCCGTTTCCGTCTGCCATATGCTCAGTTCATTGAGCTTGCTGGAGACCTCGAAACTGTTGTTGCATTTGGACGTTGGCACAATGGAAAGATTAATCCTTGGACCCGACAAGAGGCAGCACCAATCTCACTTCTTCTGTTGGGAGCGCTACGGTATTTGGGCAGAGGTTGGACATTCGATGACCTAGCAGAAAACACTGCAATCAGCCAAGAAGTTCTCCGAGTACTATTCTTCCACGCATTTATTGATTATGGAAGTACCATCCTTTACAAGAGGTACATTCGACCTCCACGAAACAGTTCGGACTCTAGAGTGCATTCTGCCGAGTATGAAATTGCCAGTTTTCCAGGAGCCATTGGCTTCTCTGATGCAACACATATATTGTTGGAGCGAGTGTCATATCACTTTCAGCTGACTCACATTGGCTTCAAAATGAGCCACACCACGCAAGATCCTACAATATTACTGTTAACCACCGTCGTCAGATAATTGCAACAACCAGTGGACATCCAGCACGCTGGAACGATAAAACGCTGGCCATGTTTGATGATTTTATGCAAGAACTCCATGAAGGGAGCATAGTGGTATAATGGATGACAATCGCCTCCAGTTGTATGAATATGGAAGTGATGGCGAGGTTACCAAACGAGCATACAAGGGTGCCTGGTTGCTAGTTGACAACGGATATTTATCATGGCCAACAACTGTGCCACCCATCAAGACGACAACTAGTCGAGCAGAGATTCAGTTTTCTGCTTGGCTTGAATCTATGTGTAAGGATGTCGAGTGTACGTTTGGCATCTTGAAGGGGCGCTGGCGAATACTGAAAACGGGCATTTGTCTATTTGGTACAAATTCGGCAGACAAAATCTTTCTCACGTGTTGTGCCCTCCATAATTGGCTGCTTGAAATTGATGGATTGGATGAAAGATGGGATGAAGGAGTACAGAGTGAGTGGGAAGGTCCACTGGGCGATCATCAACATGAGGTGCATGATACTTCACGAGCATATGTCAACCTTCGTAATCCAGCTTATGCTCGTAACTATGGCACTTCTGCATTTGGGCTCGTTGGTGGTGACATTGCCCATGACGATGAAGATCCTGTGTTGCCAGCACCTCGTCTTACAAACCTTTGTGCTGTTGGTGATGCTGTGACACCAAGGACTGGTCATGGTAGTACCACAGTACAGAAAGTTCGGCATTTGACACTCGATGAATTTTGCAAAAGACTTCTTGTTACACATTTTGACATTGCATTCCACAGAAATGAATTACGATGGCCGCGTAGATCAGGTGGTCACAAGCCTGCACAAAATTTGTAGACAGCATGTCCTCGCTGTCGAACATTACTATACGACATGCTTTTCTTGTAGCATAAGCAAAATAGTAAATGCATAAACCTTTATATTAGCATGACGTGCTTTTTGTAAGCCGTCAGTTCAACTAGACACTAGAGGATCCAGCAGATGAGTTGTCGTCTCCCCTCCTCGCTACGTCATCAGCGGCATCGTTCAAATCCATGATTGGTGGGATGGGTGATATACTTGAGAAGCTTCTGACTGAGGCATTCCTTGTTGTCGGCAAAGGAACGAAAATTGATGATGCAGGAGTGCTCACAGTAGGCGGCAGTGAAGGGGGCGTTCCTGCTGGACAAGCTGAAGATGACGAAAAGGATGCGATTGTCAAATCAACAAAATCCGCTGCTTTCATTTTCCTTGCGTTCATGTCAAACAACGATTGATCAATAATTGCTTGCTCAGCTGCAGCAAGCGCAATGATTGCATCAGCCAATGCCTTGCTCATCTCCCTTAGTTCTCGCAGGTACAGTGGTAGTTGGGGTCGTTATCGGGCGTCTTGCTAATAAGATACTTATGCTCATCGAGCAAACGCTTCTGACCTCCGACCTTTTTCCTCTTCATACCAATAATTCGGTCACTTATTTGTGACTGCTCTGTGGTCAATCATGACCTTTGATTGTGCTATTCCAGCCAATGAGATTTGCTGGTTGAGGGACAATTCTTGTCGTTCACACTCAGATGTTTGGCGAGTCGCTGCTCGAGCTCCGACTTCCATTTCCAGAACTAGCGTCCAAATTCTCATGAGCAACAGGATTTTGCAAGGTTGCTCTTCCTTTTGTCTTTCTTCTCTTCCTCCTGGCATCAGCATCCAAACCAGCACTATCACCGGTGTCTGGAGTTGATGTCATCAACAATTCCAATCGGTAGTTTGTCATTGCTGGTGGTACAATGGGTCCAAGTAAAGCAAAAATTATGAATCCAGGAAATACCCATGAGTCTGGCATCGGACTTACATCCGGATCAGCAGTCATATCAATGTTATCCAGGAGTACTTCTTCACCAGCTACTGGCATTTCAGGTTCAACAGGAACAGATGATGGTGGATTGAGAAGCAAAAACATTTCTTGACGAACGGTAAGAAGTCTAGTCCTCGATTGACAAGCCTGATGGTACTAGCACAGCTCGAATGGTCGTCTTGAGTTCCTTCAGCTTTGTTGGATCTGTCCGCTTATTGATTTGTGGATTGAGGTATCCAGCCACAAAAGCCGGTAGCTGAACCAGTTTCTTCTCGTACACCTCTAGCTTAGACTTCATGTCAGCAACCGAAAGGGATGGGTCAACACGCACAAGTTGTTCCTCGTTTACCTCACAATGTTTGATAAGTGAGAAATCGATAGTTCAACAAGGTCAAGCGATGACTTACGGTCCGCAGCTAGGGACTCCATCACCTGACGTGGTACCCGAAGAAAGTCCATCACCCCACAAATCTTTGACCATTCCAAATCTGATAATGGACCGGTTCCAAGATCATCTTCATGAAGCATCATGGTCAGGTCCAGTGCCTCGCGTTTTTGAAGTGCGTCGCTGCACATCTGATGCGTTGAGTTCCACCGTGTGGGGCAATCCTGATGGGTTGGCTCCTTGCTTTTGTATCCCAAACGCTCGGCTTCCGAACGATAAGACTGACGCAAAATTTTGCTTCGACGGATGCTCACAAGTGAGCCCCGAAGCTTTTCATTAATTCCTTTGACTTGTGATAAGATTGATATCACAGCACGCTGCACGGAGTGATCGGCACAGCGAATATGGTTGGACGGAAGCAGGACTTTGGAGCCCAAATGACTGTTGACAAGCTGGAAGAGGCGAGTCACTGCTGTGCAAGCATCGGACCCATTGTCCGTGACGACATGAAGAAGTCGCGACAGAAAAGGAACGCCAACTTTATCAGTGAGGTATTCAAAAAGTGCCGAGCCAACTCGATTTCCAACGCCTGTGCCAGAGGAAACATCAAGAATGGTTAGCAGTAAGCTTTTCATGGCACCTGACGTTGTATCAATCCAGTGTGCTGTCACGACATAAAACCCCTTCAGATTTCGATTAGACCACCCATCCATTGTGAGAGAAACACAAGAGTTGAGGCTGCATAAGTAATTCGCAAGCAAGGGCTGGGCAATGTTGGAGAGTTCGACTGTTCTCGTCCTGAGGATTGCACGCGTTGATGGAGGTTTGTAACAACCATTGGTGAGGGTTTCAACAAGCGTGGAGAATCGTTGTTCACCAGCAGCACGCAAGGAGATGTTACCGCCAATAACGTAGTCGATGACAGCGTTCTCATACTTCTGCAGCACGTGCTGAGGAAGAAGCATCATACTCTTCATTGTTCCTTGCTGCCCTGCTGGCCTCTTTTGCTGTGAGGATTGATCTTGTATGGACGTTGAGGAGGTGATATGATGTTGGTTGGACAAGTGAATTTTCCATCCTTGCGCATTCGTTGCGGAGGAAAACCATTTCTGGCATACCATCATGCATTTTCGTTTACCACGTTGCCTCGGTGGATCACCTGAGGTCCAATCATGAGTGTGTGACCAGGGAAAGTCTGCACGCTGGCGCTTGCGGCGGCTCCTGCCATGCCCCCTCGTACTAGCGCCGTCATCATCTTCCTCGTCGACGTCGACTGGCAGAAGTGTTGTTCGGGTCCTCTTCAGCAGCACTGCTGCCAGCGGCAGTTATGCTTTCTTCCATGCTTACTGCTGATTGGTGATCATCTACTCCAATTGCCGATATCGCATCAATAGAAAGATCAATGTGTTCTGCAGACGGATCAGTCATGACAATGAGGTGTTAGTAAGTTGATATAACAAGAGATGAGGACGAGAGTCGAGAAGTTTGCTGCTGCGTGTAGTTTTGAGTAAAGTGTAAAGTGAAATGCGAATCTCAGAACTCAAAAGAAGAATTAGATATCATCTGCTCGTACGAACTGCTACGAGTGTATCATGTAGAAGGTAATGACATATGACATCCTACGCATCATTTGTCTTGAACTTGGTTGACATCTGGATCTCCCTTATAGGGTAAAAGGTAAAGGGTAATTAAAGGGTAATCCAAAGCTTTACCTTTACCCTTTAGGAAATTACCCATTAAGGAAAATCGTTACCTTTACCTTTACCCTTTAAGGAAATGCTTTAACTTTACACTTCAGGAAATTACCCTTGAAGGAAAATCGTTACCTTTACCCTTACCTTTTACCCTTTACCCTAGTAGGGGTAAAGGGTAATTTTCTTACCCTGCCGAGGCTTAGATCTCCCATCATCCCATGCTGCAGTCCCGTAGCACCCCGTCGGTACCAGGTACTGTGCGTATGCTGTGTGATAGGGTATTATGCATATGGAGTATGGAGTCGATGGACGTGACGACGTGACTTCCGAGCTTCCGAGCCGCAGTCCGCAGTACACAGTACTGTACTCCAAGTCGTACAGTACCTGTAGCGTGTGTTGCTGCTGCAATCACTTGCTCGTTGCACCAATCTATCTTCATGCGAGCACTCGACACGGAACACTCGCATCCCGCATAGAACGCAACCATCGACGACATGTCGTCGTCGACGGTATTCACATCTGATGTTATACCCGAGACGCTTTTAGCGTTGGCAAAAGATGAGCGTTATGTACGTCAATGCCATGAACTTTTGAAAGCGATTCTCCCAGGAGATTCATGTCCTGCTGGTCTTTCTTGGTTGCTTTATTCTTTATTGGTTGTGCGGCGCACCAACAAGACGTTGGGGATGGAGTTTTGTGGACTTTCCGTCACGAATGATACATCAGCATCAGAAGCAACTCCAGGGGAAACGATAGCGGGAAATGATGTCAACAACAATCGACTTTGGAAACTCATGGCCTTGTCGTCCGTAGTTTCAATTGCAATCGAATGGCACTTTTCCAAACCAGACCGTGTGCAAGCGACCGACGCTACTGCTTCCAATGCTTTGCGAGGTAGAGAGAGGCAACTGTTCCATCAGAGACAACGCCAAGCCATGTTGCAGCGTGCGACTGAAACTGCCCAGGAATCAAATGTAGTTTCGGAATCGACTGGGAATTCATCCATTACTAATGAGGCTGGGAGTGGAACACTTGACTTTCGAGCACTGCTCCGAAAAGTCAAGGACGTGGTGAAATCTACTCTCTTGGATCTTTCAGTTTCAACCGTGGCACAGGAAGGCCCCCACAGAGTTGTCACAACTAGACAGGGAACAGAAACTCGCAAAATGGATTATTCGACTCGCCATGGTGCGCTTTTTAATCTATGGAAACTTTCCGATTTGGAACTTGTTGGACATACGACTGAAAAAGGACCACAACAATCTCTTGTCCAATCGACCAAACCTGCATCGATTCGTCGCTCTTCTCTACCTTCAGCAAGCTGCGACTTCAGGGTTGTTGGGTGTCGTCCACGCGATAACCAAATTTTGGGTCCAAACAAACCGACGAAGAAGTGTCCTACCACAAACTCTGGAAGTACCGGACACAAATGTTAATTTGAATCCTTCCAGCGACATGAGTTGCGGTATATGCAAACTTCCTCGGTCGGATCCAGCGATATCCAGCAACTGCGGTCATGTGTTTTGTTGGAAGTGTCTCTATCAATGGACATCTACCGTTCGACAGGAATGTCCTCTGTGCCGCACAGCTTGTCGTCCGCAGGAGATTTTGGCACTCTATCGCTATCGCCCATCCTAACAAGGTTCCCGTATGTGGTTCTTTCGTTAGGTTACTCCATCTGTGCAAAGTGTTCATCGACAACGTCGTCAGAGAAATTTGTTCCGAACGAGATTCCTTGAACCATTCACAGCTTGCACCGCAAAACAAAACGCCACGAATGAAGCAATAGACACCATCACGCACAGCTGTATGCTCACCAGGTGAA
>JAKSYS010000597.1:0-39631 GCA_022925895.1 Fragilaria crotonensis | reverse complement strand
ATTTTGTACATACAGCAGGTTTCACCCTTGACCGTCCTCGCGTACAGATTAGTACAATTTCTACACATCATACAATTTCCTAAAGTAAAATTCTGAAAGATCCTTCCGAAATCAGATTGCCTCCACGCTGCTCATCATAAAACTCATTCTTACTCCGAATTCACTTCATCATCATCGTCTTGATTCACCTCTCTTGTTGTTGCTTCTTCCTTGAGCTCCGAATTCACGAAACCACTATCGAAGTCAAGGGCACACCTGTGACACTTGAAGGCCTTCCTGACCCTCTCAATGTCAGTGTACGGCAGCACTTCTTTGGCAAAACTGCGATTGGATCAACACCAGCAACTGCGGCAGCTCGTGCTGATTGCACCTGCTCAAGATGATGGTAAGTGCAAATATAGGCGCGAGCTCTTGATGCAAACTTCTCAATTCTGGCTTTTGTTAACACCTTAGCAGGAGAGGTGCATTCTTTACCAGATCTTTGAAGTTTCACGTCCTCGCTTTCTTGAGACTGGAACGCGACGATAATATGCCTTTGCATGCGCCCAACTGTACTCTATCCCTCACCCGCTAGCTCGGCGTGAAACTTTGGAGTGAGCTGAACTGTAACTCAAGTTGAGTCCCCAAGTATTGTAGTGCTGTTTCTTCCTCCTTAAAATCGGTGCACTCGGCAAGTAGATTTCTCAGCGAATAATGTAAGTCGACAACGCCTGTGATTGGATCTTTCGACCATCAAGTGTATATTTTTCTAACGAGTGTTCAGGAATAAGACCTCTTTCCCTTAGGACTTGCAGAAGGCCTTTCGGTTGCCCCTGCCATCCCGCAATTATTTGTTCTTTTCTTCGAAAAGATCAATGCCACGGATCCTTGCAAAATCTTGAAGCTCCTTCTTTGTGTAACTCCGTTGCTGCTGAAATGATACTCCAGCATCACTTAAGGCGTTCATGAGCATCTTCTTTGACCGCTCCACACGTTTGAATTTCCCAGTTGGTCGATCGTGTCGTTGCTCTTCTCTCTGTTCTGGTGACAGATAAAATGGACCACAATCATCTGCGCGGAAAATGAACGACTGAGTATCACCGACATTCAATCGAGGTACGTGTTCCCAAGGTATCCGTCTTTACTCATTATTGTCGTGTCTCTCATTACTGCCTGCGCGCCACCATAGGTCTTCGACATTTGAAAGGCATTAAGTGCCCCAGGTCTTTGCGAGCGTGTCCCTGACTGTGATCAAACAGGAACACGAAATCGAACTCAGGATACAAGACTTGCAGGCAATCGACAACGTCCTCAAACTGTAGACTCATATGGTAGCTATTCCAATATCCTCGTTGTTGGCTCCGATGTACAAGTATTTTACGAATGGTGATTCCGTCAAGACGGGCTTCTTTGTCGACTTCAAAATTTCTAGTGCAGCTTGAGTATCAATGTAAGTCCTGTCACCTCCTCGCCTTGCTGCATTTATTTTTACTAACTCATCTGCCGACAGGTCTCTTCCGAATCCAAATTCTCTCGACACAAAGGCTGATAGCATAAAGCCATCGCCCTCCGATTTGGGTAGGAGAGGGCGTTGGCCTTTCGGTCCTACCCAAGTCTTACTTCCAAGAAGGTACTGCGCGAAGACGCTCTCATCCTGCCCCACGATCATGATCGGCCTCGTTGCGCTTGATACACGAATGCTGGTGGTTGCTTTCTTTTCTTCAATCTGGATATCATTGATGGCTGGCGGTTGTTGTTTGGTTCGTTTTCCTCCATAATACGACTCTTCCAATAGTCGACGTGGAACTCGATCCATTCCTCGTTGCTAATAATGTCAAAATAGGAATAGCCAAATGCAACGTTAAGATTCTTGATTGTTGTTGCCTCTCTCAAAGGTAGTCGAATCCACCGATTACAGTATGGTTCATACTCTGTTAGGTAACGCTTGCAAAACGTAGAACGACTCGCGACAACATCGTCACGTTCGTGACCATCAACGTAAAAACTTTTCCTCCTCGTGTCGTATTGGAATCCTAGCAAACGCATCCATCGCCAAGTGGTAGTCAAACTCATTGATTCAAGCCGATGAGTTTTAAGAAATGAATGAATCGCTCGACTTCTTGGCTCGGATGTATTGTCGCAATCGTCCGCTGGCACCATCATCTCCTTCTCCCACAGTACTGTTAGCCTTGGAATGACAGAAGAAAGGATGAAATCGTGGACGCTTTCTATTGTTAGTGTCGCTAGATTCTTGATTCCATATGCAATTATTTGGTCCTTCGCAGTTGGAAATACTTCGAGGAGTCGCGGCAAGGGTCGCTTTCCACATTGTACATACGGGTTGGGATGTGGGAAGCACTCGAACTTCCTAAAAACCTTGTTCCAGTTCGCGATTGTCTTGAAAAATGTTGCCTGCACAAGGCCTAGACTATTTAAACGATTGCAGGCCTCTCTGCAACAGTCATGCCACGTCCAATCGTTCATTTTTGAGAGTGCCAATTGGTAGGCACAGCAGAGAAATAAAGCACGCTGTCGGATCTCAAATATCTCAGCCTTTGTACAAAAGTTCTCTTCATCTCTTCCCATGACTATAGTTCGCCAGCTATCTTCTTTCTCATGAACCGTCAGTAGCAGTTTGATCCTTCGCTCCAGTGCTTCCTTTGCACTTTCTCCAGAAAGTGTCATCGTATTGCCATCCTCATCACGACCAGTACTGCTAACAGCAGTCCTCATTGTCCTCATAGTTCTTGGTCTGAAAACTTGGCGGGCTTCTGGGCTATCAGGCCAATATGACATTGTTGTTGTGCGTTCTTCTATTCTTGGACGTTTGTTTGGTGACTCATCGCCTTCGATAGTACTGTCGTTGTCGTGAAGAATAGCAGTTGAGGATATTGCAGGTCTTGCCCGAGTTGACGGAATTACGAGCACGTTAGCCGCAGCTTGCAGGACCCTATCCTTCCATGTGTTATTCAATGGAAATGGATACTCAATTTGCCGATTTTCTCAGTAAAGTAATAGAAATATTGCCGAGCATATTTCACTCGGAACACTCCTGTTTGATTGGTGCCATCGAAACGTGTCATCGATTCACCAAATAAATTGGACTTCGACATGGCAACGTTAAATTTTCGAGCATCAGTACTAACAAGGGAGGCATCAATGTGCCCTGATTTGGCCAAAGCTTCTGCCCACGTTGAGGCCGGAGCCAACAGTTTGACAATCTCGGTCCAAATCGGCTGTCATCCAAAAGAACGGTCACAGCCCTTGCTATTATTGCATTTATTCGACCACTGTCGGCCATTGCAAAGTGCCTCAATCACTCTGTTGAATTCTAGAGGGTATTCTGGAGAGGATTGCCAGGGTGAGGCACTTTGTAAGGAGTGGGAACAAGGCAAACGGCGGCATGCAATCTCATGGTGGAACTCACGCTTTTAACACGACAACTACTTGTAAATATGACGTCACATGCAGAACAAAAATCTAGTCGCGTAGAGTTTATACTGTTTCCTGCGCCAGGTTTATCGGAAATGAAACCTGCTGTACAATACGACTAACGGAAGTACATTACTTGTACCCGTTTTCTCATCACACAACACACGGCCGATGTTGCATGTCTACATTTCTACTGATTCCAAGACCTCTGGTGTAGCATTTTCGTAGAAATATAACAGAATTGTGAAAGTGGGTACCAGGTACCAGGTACCATCAATTTTCCCCTACATCCACATGTTACAGATAATGATGATATGACTTCGTTGGACTTACAGCTTTACAACATCTAAGAAAGGTTTGTCTTTGCATTTGGAAGGTATCACAAGTGCTACTACATTCCATAATTCTTCAAGCATGCAAGCATGACATTTGTTTCAAGTGTACTTTCCAGCAGATGTCAGTTGATCCTTTAATACTCAAGGAATACAAGAGAGTGCCTGCAGCATTCATGTCATTCCTTCATGGGTATCAGTCATGCAATCATTATGATAGGGACCATGTGTTAATTACCAAAGTGGAATTCTTGACAGCAGTGATCCCACTGAACAAGTGTAGGTATATGAGCTTGAAGGCATTGCGTGCAGAATTTCCATCTCCAGCAGACAAAAATCTTATTCATGGATAGTCGATACTCAGCCATTTCCTTTGACAAGAAGGCAATATCAATTTGATGCCTAATTGAGAGAAGTGGAGTGTAACATGAACAGAAGAAAACCCAATATAGAGTAAGGATGTGATCAATCTAATGAAAGTGGTGAAGAAGAAGGAAGTGCAGAAGCAGGGTGCAAAATCACTTGCTGTATGACACCTGATGGTAGGAAAGGAATTCAAGAGTATGTATGAACTATTGCTTGAAACTGGTAGTTGTAATGACAGGCGGACTGCATCTCACGCATCATCATGGAAACAGTATTGAATACAAAGTGCAATCTCAATTTTCAATTTCAGGCAGCATACAAATGCTCCAAATGATGACACCAGCCATGCAGGTTAAACTTGATTACATTCATGTGCATGAAAAATTCTCTCATCAATTGAAAATAAGTCTCAACTGGTGGAAGCATGTAAGATGAATGAGATGCACCAATTCAGTTTGTATTGGGGTCAATCAATCATGTCTACTGTATTTGTGGTCACTTTGTTTATGGCTCAAATTGAGTATAAAATTGTATCTGTCAGCAATGGAATCTCCATTTCTATTCTGTTTTTGTGATGACTTTTGGATTCCAGAAGGAGTTGTCAATTATTTTCTCATTTAAGAGATGCTGCAAAATTCATGAGGGCGGAGAGGACAATGCAAAGAAATTGATGTTGGACTTGCACAGTATGATATGCACGTTTGCATGTACTTATGCGCATTCCTGCGATATCCACAAAGAGGAAGAAATCAGGATTGGCGGAGGAAAGGAAATGGGCATCTGCTGTTCTAAGTGGTGGTGGTCCATATGTTTACTAAACGAGTCCAACGATTGACCCTTCAAATATGGACTCGTTGTTTTGAGCCATATTGGCTGTGCCAAATGCAAGGAAGAGGCTCCCTGATATAGCATGGCTTGTGCTTGGTAAGGCACTGATGTGGATGACCACTTTGTTTTGCTGATGATCACGTCTCTGTGGATTTTGCTTATTGATAAGGTGCTTTCGGATTGGGCTCACATTTGCGGTGGTGACTCAGAGTTGGATGTAGAACAAAGCGCAATATATAAAAATCCAAGATGAAAACACGCATTGGTGGTGTCGGGAGACTTTGGACCAGTATTCATTGACAGAATTGGGGAGTTGGAGCACGGTGAAGAAGGGCGGGGTGGAGGAGGTAACAGAGCTTTTGGAATGCAGCAAGGATCATATGCAAACTTTTGATATCAGTTCATGGGAATGCAAATCATCATGTCTATTGGCATTGGTGAGAAAATTGAGGAATGCTATCACTGCATTCAAAACAAGTATGGAACAAAATTTTCAACAAAATCAATGGGGGGGGTGGCTGTCCAGCATGCTGGGGCAACCGTGCAATAATGCTTGTGACCCTCATGCCAACGCCCAGGAGTCTTCATGACCTCATCTGGTGGCAGGAGCATGAATATGGTGTCGGTGGGTGGAAAGCTACAAAGCTATTTTCCTATATTGAACGCGGTCGCTCCAAGCACACCATGATTCACCGCCGGAGAAAAAAATCGATTGGACTTAAAAAGTGGGGTAGACATGGGCACACAGCTGATTTAGGCATATTAGATATTATGATATGCAGTGTATGGTGGGCAAACTAGTGTGAGAAAGAACATCATCAATGAATTGAAGAGAGATGAAGAAAATAGTGCAATGAATCCAAACCTTCTTGTTATACAAAATGAAGATGCTTGTACTACTGAACTTTGCACCACTGTATACTTATGTTGGAATTCTAGAGTTACTTCACACGATGAAAATATGGATGGTTTTCCTACAGTGGTCTTGTCACCCTACAGAGTTGTATCGTAAGTTATAAGAATTCTACCGGTAGAAAGCACCACCACAGTAGTAGCTACTCTACTTCTAAAGCTTGATCGTTTTGAGTGCGAGCTCGGGGCGTAGGCCGGACCGTAGCCTCGACACAAACATGACACATTTTCTAGGATATACATGTAAAATGTGAATTGTGCTTTAGGATTGCTCAAATTCTTCATTTTACGAAAACTATGGCTAGACAATAGTAAGAGCTTCTCCAGATGCACCGTTTGGTCCTGTCTACAGTGACTGTTTGCATAGCCCCTTGAATCAGTTCAGTCCAAGCCTGACCTGATCAACGTAGGTGATCAAGCAAGGCGGGGTCCACGCCATTCTTGTCATGTCCATAGAAGGTGACTAGAAGTCATCTCATCTTCAATGGCACGCACATTCCGCTAGAGAAGCTCCTCGTGTGATCAGAGGAGGCGAGTCGCACAACATATTCGTGTAGCGTTTCTAGCAGTTTCTTGTTGATTTGCTCATTTCGCTCTTCTTAGATGGCAGCAGAATTTCTTCTTCTACTATATGGAAGATATAACCAAGACTTGATGTCTAAAGGAACCACTAAACCACATGATAACTGTGGTGTTTTTGTAGGCAACAACACCCATCGTCCAATTTCGTTTACACCCTTACATGTCATTATGTCAATAGAGGAAACATAAATTGTATTTTATCATAATGCATTCTTCGTTTTGCAATTACAACTACGGAGTACTGGTGTACAGGCTACAGGCTAGTACATCTGTAAGTCCGTTTCCGGTTTCCGCGTTAGGTTTGGCTCGTTGTATGCATATGATACGGGCATCTGCTGGGAATACGGTTACGCGAAACTCATTGCGCTTCGCGCTTCACGAGGCGTTCTGCGATACGTACGTCACTTTCAGTTGATTCCCTCGCAAGAGCGGCGCATCCGCCATTGCCAGGGACGACTCTAAGACATGTAGTAATCAACTAGTAGCAGCATGCAACTTGACTATTTACAAAAAGAGTGAGCTTGATCTAGACTTGTTCCCTCATGCCCCGGATGAAGTGTCCCATCCGCGCATGCGTACGTGGCACGCGTCTTGCGTCAGCCCAAGATACTTCGGTCTGTCCCGGTGTCCGAATATCCCGCACTCATGGCAGAATTCATTCAGTCCCCTCGAGCTAACCGTCAGAGACGACTAGTTCGACCGAATTCGTCAATGCAGTGGCCGGCCGACTTCGGCTAGTTCGTGGTGGTTCCACGTGTCATCACGTGTACGTCCACCCATCCGTTTTGGGGGTTAGTGGTTCCATAATCATTATGTACTCCACTCGTAACCGCGTCCCTTTGGACCAGTCACCAAAGTATACGCGAGCACAACTCTTAGCCGTGGCCCAGGAAGACACTTGGTTAGGACATCCGCCAAGTTGGTTTCTCCGTCCTCCTTAGCGATCCGCACAATACCTGCCGCTTGCGCTTCGCGCACTCGGTGGTAAGCAATCGCATTGTGTTTCTTCTTCAGAGTTGACTCAGGCTTCGTCGAATTCTTGACGACGGATTCATTATCACAAAATACGTTTGTTGGCCCATCCACTTGACACCCATCATCCGCAGCTTGTAACGCAGTCCTTCAATCATCTCCACTGCAACCTTTGCAGCAATGAACTCAGATCCAAAGGTCGATGCTTCGACAGTATTTTGCCGTTTCGAATACCAAAGGATAGGTGCTCGATTAATAAAAATCAAAACTCCAGTATGAGAGCGCCGTGTGACACGACAACCAGCATGGTCCGCATCAACAAAACAACTCATCGATACCGATTGCCCCCGTAATTCGGGTGCACCTGGCGGCTCTACCTCGCACGCGCCCGGGTAGTATTCCGTCCAATCACACTTCTGAAAGCGACTCTCATCAAACACTGGCTCCGTGTCATCGAATACCATGCTTGACCGGTTGTATCGTTTCAAGTACGCGAAGATGTGGAAAGCTTGGTCGAGATGCCCCCTTCTTGGTGCAGCAAGAAAACGCGACAACATTGCAACGTCAACGAGGATATCAACGCGCCCAAGTTCACAGATCCAGCGCAGCACCTGATCAATCCCTGAAAGTAGTTCGCACGCTTTGCGTCCAGTTCCGGGGTCGTATCAATTTCAGGTCGGTAACCCTGACTCATAGGCGTCGACACCTTTGTGCTTAGCCGTTCACCAATCTCATCAAGTTCACGTTCAACCTCGGTTACAGCACGCTTTACATAAAGGTCAGAAGACATTGCCCATCTTACCTTGCTTGGGTTGTCTGCACCGTCGATTGTCCACTTCTTGACTTCGGCACCTAAATATGAGTCAGGTTCCTTCACACTTCCTTTCTTTAGGGTATACTTGGAGGCGAGGTAGTCCATGACCACTTGCGGTTCGTGCGACACGCACAAAATATCAGGGATTGGAAGTAATAACCACCGGTACCGGTCAAATACCGATGGTATTATACTGTACCACTACTGTGATTTTTAAAATGCCCATAACTGGTTACCTGCAGTTGCAATATACCAACCAGTAACCAAGACTTTCTACTTTAGATTCCTGCGAATACCATCCGTCATGTCCTGCATCAGTGTGTTTACGGTTCATTTCACAGTACTTACTGTTACCAGTGACCTACCTGTGGAACTCATGCATTCATTATTCATCTTGACCACTTCAACAGCACCATTCTACCTAGGACTGTATACCAGATTCAACGTGACAATCTGCAAAATATCATCCACATAGCAAAGAACATACTCCCAGTATTTGTCCCATTCGTCTTCACCTTGGGCCGCATCCATACGTCAGGATCACCTCTGCAACTTACAAAGCCTCCTTCCCGTAACGTGGCCGCCATGTGGTCTCGCCATCGAGCACCACTTGACTTCAACCCAGAGAGCTCGAACAATTAGGACCGGTCGACCAACTTTGTCTGCACCAAACTCCAACCCAGCGGTCGTAAACCTTCTCCTTCGTTGGAGCATTAAGGTATGCCCCTGCACATCGGCAGAAAGGACATTAAGTCATTCAGTGCCGCCAGCGTGAAAGCAATTCGTATACTGTCACGTGACACCACACTCGAGTACGTAGACTCTTTCGGCGGATCCGTTTGGTGCCCACCGGCCACCAACCGCGCCTTTCTAGTCAAGTCCATCTTGACATCAAAGATCATGTGACAATCAATTTTCTTGTAGAATTTCGGCACTGCATCATCATCAATGAACTCGAATGCTGGCATGACGTTCTTCATCTCCATTCGATTGCCTTCCTCCAAAATCAGTCCCTGTTCGCTCATCGATCTTAAGGGCCTCTGCCACAGTCTTTGGGAGCTCAATGCCAAACTTATGCGTCTTCGCCCAGTATCTGGCCTTGACTTTCTTGATTATCCGATCCCTTTTACGCAAGACGTTGCGCACCCACCAAGCGAACGCAGGTTCTTCAGCGATCTTGTTGGCGACAGCGTACTCCGCAACTTGAATCGGATTTGACTCTTTCAATTCTGACAATGGTACCCAGGTCGTTGAGCCATCCCGCCATTCGACTTGCAACTCCCATCCCCGCGTAGTGATTCGTGGATGTCTCCGTCCCCGTTTGTCTTCAACAAACCCGTCATCCTTTGACAAGGCATGTCCGTTCGTTCGGTGATCGACAATTTCACTCATCACTGCATAACTTCGTCCCTCGTCATCGACCTGGGATAACATGTTTTCGGCAATGAGGTTTGCAGTAATCGCTTCCGTTGATCCGTCTGGAAACTCCACCTCATAGAGACGTGAATCCAGTAACGGATTTGCATGGCGCTGCCCAATCGGACGACCATCATGGTCGCGCTTCCTCCCAATCACAGTTGCTTTCTTAGCTTCTCCACCTTGGGGAAGTAGCACCTGGGCAGTTAAGTATTCATCATAGGACTCAGGGGTATGGTCTTCGACATCTTTGGCGGTGCCATCAAGGTCCCCTGTCCCTGACTGAACGTCGTCCTCGTCATCTTCGAAGACATCATCAGGAACCTCCGGCATGGAGTCCATTAGGTCTGGGTCGATGTCCTCTGTCTTGAGTCCATCCCCAATCTTAGACTGGATACCTTCATCCAATTCAGATAGTCGGAGCTTTATATCTGGGTTGGCAAGATCATCCTCACTCAATCCCCAAACAGATTTCCGCACAATCACCTTCCCAGATCTGGTCAGGATATAAAACGCCATAAGGTCGGTTGAAACCTCGGCAACACCAATCCATCGACCAAACAACTTCTGCTCAAACGGGAAGCTGCCAACCGGGTCCCAGTACATGACCGGCTCATACCAATCAAACTGGGCGTACTGGGAAATGTCGGGTGTACATCCCAGCACGTCTTCATCTGGTACCCTTCCTTGAGTTGGGGTATATCAAGGGCCGTCAGTCTTCTTATTGCTGCCACCCACTTTCCACAGTAACACCAAAGTCGCTTCGGTGCCTTGAGCGCCTCAAGGTCCTCCGGATCCCGACCTTCAATTCTCGAATCGTTGACTCAGCCAGGTTGGACCACGGACTGTATGGGACAGTTTGTTCTTGCTTGACGCGGAACCGTCTACAAATCTTTCCAAACTCACCGTGGACCTCTTCAGGTGCATTGTCTGTCACAATAGTCTGGGGTATCCCAACCTCTTGAATGAATGGCATCAAAGCATTTTGACCAGCCAAGCCTTTGCTTTTCATGGGGTAGAAGTGGTCACTCCCACGACCATTGGTGAACACCTGTGCAGCCAAGTGTCCCCTGACTGATTGTGTCTTCGAAAACATCGTATCCGAGTACCAGCGTCCGCTTAGGTTTGGGAAAGCGAGATGATCAAGCTTCTGACGTACCTTCCTTTCACCCGGTGCCAAGACATTTCTTATCCCAGATTGTGTTGTCACTTGCAACGTTCTCTTGGCAGTGTCAAGGCCAACTCCCCATCTTCTGGAAAGAATCTCAGGTGTTAAGGCAGATCGTTTCTCACTAGTTGAAAGGGAAAACAATTTCCGGCTTTCTCCATCCATTGGGTAGACATCATTGTCCGTTCTCCCGGATAAGCCGTCACCGACAATGTCATCTACTGCGACGTTAATTGCAGCCACCAACCGGTTCCCAAGAGAGTCATCCTCCAGACCGATGGGAGCGTTCATCGAGCTTAAAGATTTCACCGCCGAAACCAACCTCGAAGCATTCCTCACATGATCAGTTGCCAATAACGTTTCGGCAACACTCACGCTGGAAACATATGTCTCCTCCTTTTGGCAAACTGGTCAGAAGAGGGATCCCAGCGCATCGGGGATGTCAATTCAACGTGGGGTATTGTTCGTATTCTTCCCAAGTGGGTTTACGACTCACGAAACCGGAAGAGATGCCGTCAAGGGATAAAGGAATTCGCAACTTTGCGGTTGGGTGATAAATTGAATGCGAAGACTTGGAATCAAACTGGCGGGTACATCCTCAACCGTGACTCCATTCGCACGTAGTTGGTTGGGGTTGAGCAGAGTGACATCCACTCGGTCCCCGAAATACAGAGCCTCGTTGATAATGAGGATGTACGGTTGCCCGTCAGTAGGGTGAATCCACAAAGTCGCAACAGTGGCGATGGAGACATCCGGTATGGGCTTATATTCACCGCTGTAAGGATGAACGGTGACCTGACGACCTTCGTCAGAGACAAGCAGAGTGTTGCGACCTGCGACACAAGTATCCGCATGAGAATCGAGTTCGGTGCGTGTATCTTCATCGTCCCCGGAGGGTGTCGATGCGGATACGCGAAAGACATGTTTCACAAACCGAGAGCAAAGATTAGAAGGGGGCCCGGCCTCTCGAACATAAGTGGAGACTAACATTAGGTCGTCTGTCTTAACGAGAGCCGGCGCGAGGCATCAAGCCTGCTTCTGCTGCTCACCATGAGCAGCGACCAAACTGTTTTCCAGCATTGGAAACCACAGGTGTCTTGGTGCCTTCATTGTCATCAGGGGGTGCCTCCTCCTGAGTCGCGACAACGGCAACGCTGCGAGCGTCAGACTTGTCCTTCTTCTCCTTCTTCTTTGCTTCCTCACGGAGCTGCTTGACTTTCGCCTTCTCAAAAGGCTTCAATTTGTTGTAATCTTTGGCCGAGTATTGGCCAGAATGAATTGCAATGCCACTTGGTGTCTTGTCATCATCATTGGACTTCGACTTGTCTTTCTTGTGCTTAGCCTTCTTCTTGTCCTTTTCAACTCCAACCTTAGAGATCTCACGAACATCAGAAGGTGACTTGGTCCTGGTCTTGGTATTTTCCACAATCGTCTTGAAATACTGCTGGCACACTTCAAAGTTGGTCAACTTTAGTTCATCGCCCATGCAACCTTGAATGGCGGTCTCCAACTTTGGGTCACGTATCCCAGCCAGAAAATCTGTAACCTTCTTGGTTTCAGCAACTGGCTCTTCCAAAAACAACAATTCATTGTGAGCCTGTTGAAGACGTGCAACATACTGATCAAATGAGAACTTGCCCTTGCCAGTGTAGGTAGCTGTTGCGAGCATGTTATATGCCTTAGCTTTCCTAGTGGCAATAGCAGACTTGCCCTCTGCCTGCGACTTCAAAGCCTTGAAAGCTGCGCGACCATCGCGCTTCTTGTTAAATGTCTGAAGGAATGGCCATCCCTGTCCCTCCATCACAAAGGGCTTAAGGATGTCAAACACACGCTTGTTGTCACGAGAAAAGGTTTCACCCTCGAGGACGGAAGTGGCGATCAAGTCATCATCGACTGAATCCCAATTATTGCGCGCAAGATCATCTGGCGCCGCCTCATCATTGTCCCGGATGACATAAACAAGCGGGGTCCCCGCCACGACACTCCTCTGCTGAGCAAGGTAAGTCATAAACAGTTCAATCCAAGTAGGCCATGCAGTCATTAACATTAACTTTGGCGGTTCCTTCGCATCGTCCCCATCCTTCTTTGCTCGAGCAATCTCCTCCAACTCAGTCAATCGATTGAGAAAGCGCGACGAGGTGCGTTCATCGAAAAGAGGTTTGGAGCATCGCCGCGAAGAAGGGAGTAATCTGCCCACGAGCGTAGGGCCTTAAACTTCCTAACCGCAAGGTAAGGGAACGTTGGGGACGCGACAGGATCATCGTCGTCATCGACATCAGCCGCCTTTGGCTTCCACCTGGAGAGGTGCTGAATCATAGTGTCAATCTCTGGAAAAGGTAAGGCAGTTAGATCATTGATGGTACGAATACCTTGGTTTGCAATCAATTCCCGCGTAGGTACATCAAAACCCAAGCGGGTAAGGCAAGCAGTGAAGGATCTGGCATCAGCCATGGTGACAAGTGAGACAGGAGGGTAGTTACCGGATTAACCGCGTGGTTTGCAAATTTGGCAAAATTGTGAGCCCCAGGCCCTCGGGTGCATGTACGTGTTCCTGGTACATTCCTACGTAGGAATACTTTGCACGTACACGTCCAATCCTGTTTGCTGTGAGTCACACGGGTAGATTCACAAGAACTCCTAAGTACTCCGTTGCCGCGGATGACGCATTCGTGACAAATGGCTGACATACGCGTCACGCATTGGTCACACGGATGAAGTACTTAGGAGCCTCGCAGACCAAACGCACAAACGGCCACGCGCATACGCAAAAACAGTCGTGTCTGTGAAGGCATGCGTGCCCAACTTGAAGTAACAGTCGTGTCTGTGGAGGCATGCGTGCCCAACTTGAAGTAACAGTCGTGTCTCGGACATCTATGACCCCATAACAATAGGTAACCAACCCGAACGAGTACTCACAACAGTCATTGTCGTGCTCGTGCGGTTCTCGTGTTCATATGCGTGGCCATCACACGTACGTCGTACGCTTCCATATGGTTTTCACGTTCATACGCGTGAGCATTACGCGTATGTCAATCGTGACTCATTCCGATCAAAATTCTCGGTTGAAGGATACTTATGGCATCCATTCGTTACCAAGTTATGTAAACAACAAACTCTGTTCGGAAAATGTCCAGTATAAGTCAATCTCGTAGAAATTGTACTAGACAGACAACCAAGATCCAATCCTGGCATGGATTGGTACCAAATAGTGTCGTGTTCACATAAACACCACTATACTAGTATCATGACGTGCGCTACACCACCTTTTACGGCGAAAGCGAAACAACGCCTCTTATGGTCGGTCTTTCCCCCCTCTCTTATGATGGCGCCAAATGGCGCTTCACATTGAACCCCCCCATCGGAGTTAGGTCTTTGCGTTCGGGAGACGTTCACCGACACGCCGACGGTAGCGTTACCGTCTTCGAGCCACGGCTGCAGGCCTGGATCATTCGACCACCACGACCACAGGACTATTATCGCAGAATCCGCGCTCCTTCTGCTGTTGAGGCTGATCAGGCCTCCTCATCAACCATTGACGAAAGCATTTAATGTCTACAACATAGCTACATGCCTGTTGGGTCTGATAAACTCAGTTGATTCCCTCGCAAGAGCGGCGCATCCGCCATTGCCAGGGACGACTCTAAGACATGTAGTAATCAACTAGTAGCAGCATGCAACTTGACTATTTACAAAAAGAGTGAGCTTGATCTAGACTTGTTCCCCTCATGCCCCGGATGAAGTGTCCCATCCGCGCATGCGTACGTGGCACGCGTCTTGCGTCAGCCCAAGATACTTCGGTCTGTCCCGGTGTCCGAATATCCCGCACTCATGGCAGAATTCATTCAACTTCACAAAAATCAATTGGTTTTTAAAAACGCCATGGGGGCGGACGGCGGACCGTGAAAACAAAATCGAAGTATTCTTCGTTTCTGTTTTTTTGTTGTTGACGTGTGAGCTTTAAGCATTGCCTTATCAGCATTGAAGGCGCCCCCGGGACCAAGCTTCGCATCCAATAATTTGTGGCAATAACTCTTAGAGCAGAACAAAAGGTGACATCAATCTAGAGCAGATCTGAGATTTGTGTGCCTGTAGCCGGGGTTGCAGAAAATCTAGAGAGCAGATCTGAGATTTGTGTGCCTGTAGCCGGAGTTGCAGGAAACGGCTGTCGGTTCCACCAGTGAAGCCGTTCTACAATACCTTCCTTCTACTACCTTGGTATCGGTAGTGCAGAGTATGGGGTACCAGGTACATATTGCCTAGTTTCCCTATCGCTATACACAATGCGCTGTTGCTCCTGGAAGAGCGGCTACGGACCTATACATTGAACTATCGAAGTACGGCGCAGGGCCTGCTGAGGCACCACCAACCAATCCCGGAGGCGGAAGCGAGGGCAAATCTTGGATGTGCTGACGGACGAGCCACTGCCGGTCTCGAGGTGAAGCGGACATCGGAGGCGATCAAAAGTTGAGAATGAGCAAAATGGGCTATTGTATGTTAGGTAGAGAGTGATGATGATGGTGCAGCTGCCGATTCCATGCGGATACAAGCCAACAGAGATTGTACACTTCCGAAGGAACTGTGGGCAGCGGATGCGCCATGATATCCGTCTTGGAGAAGAACAAAGTTACTCTCAATCTAGAACAGGTGTAACGATTTGGTTTCTGTAAGTGAGGACGAGGGAAAGCTAGGAATTCACACGCTACTAAATGCTGCTTCATATTGTTTCGTCGCCGCCTGCCGGCGGCTGATTTAGAATATGCTACATCATCCTGCACAGTTCCATCAAGAGAGCGTGCATCTCTGTAGGAAGGGCTGCTGCTGCCAATTGCGTGTGGGAACGAGCCAATGAAGATTGCACAGTTTAAAGGGAATGGTTTGATGGCAGAAGTGCAAGTTAATCTCAATCTAGAACAGTTCTCAAGATTTTATGTCTGTAATAAAGCACACCGGAGAGCCAAGTTCCCTTTCTTAACATTAACGCGCTTCCCAATTCCCTTTCGTATTGTTTTCGCCGTCCGGCGGCGGCTGATCTAGAACTTGCTGCATCATCAGGACAGATCCATCTTGCCTAGTTTCCTCAAGCTATCCATAATCCGCTGTTGCGCCTCAAGAGCCGCCATGGACCTGTACAGGAACTATCAAAGTACGGCGCAGGGCCTGAGGCGGCAGCCCCAACCAATCCCGGAGGCGGAAGTGAGGCAAATCTTGGAGGTGCTGACGGAGGAGCAACTGCCGGTCCCAAGGTGAAGAGGACAACGGAGGCGATCGAAGTTGGGAACGAGCAAAGAGAGCCAGTGCATCTCCGTAGGAAGGGGCTGCTGCCGCTGCGGCAGCAGATTGCATGTGGGAACGAGTCAATAGAGATTGTGCACTTCCGTAGGAAGGGTTGACGGCGGCCGCCAATCTCAAGTCTCCTGCGTCCACAATTGCTTGCTGTTGTCTCAATATCTCAGAAGCCAGAAGTTGATCGTAAAGAAAGGAATCAGCTCCGCCCATCGGAGGAAGGCTTGACCTTGCTTGTTGCCCCAAGAGCCAAGCCTGCTTCCGAATGGTGTCAAGCTCGTGCATGAGTCCAGCTGACCTTTGTTCTGCATCCACCGCAAATCGTGACATCCCAAGAGACGTTCCTGGCATCAATGCAGACTCACGCGAAGGAGCGTTACGAAGCTCTTCGTGAAGATCACTCAAAAACGAGGGAGCAGGGATCGATTGGTGCTGGTTGAGGGTGGTCTGACCTGGGCGGGAGGCGGACTGTAGTCATGTTCCTCATCTGGATCAAATGCAGTTCCTGCTCTTCTGGTTTCGCTAGATTCAGATGGTATTCTGCATTTCGCGTTTGTATCGTCGCATGTCGTTATCTGATTCAGCCTTACATGCAGCAAGTTCACTCTCCGAAATTGCTTTCCATTTCTTTCCTATCGTTTTTTAGTAGTCGATCGAATCCCAAGTTAACAGATGGGCTCTTTCCGGCAGAGACCGCATCCATAGAACTTTGTAGCATTTTGCACGTTCAGACCGGAAGAAGATATTGTACGCGCTGAGTGGACGTCGAGGCATATCTTTGGGCTTTCGTGGTCTTGAAATCATTCCCTTCCCTACCCTACTTTTCTTGCGACTCTTGCTGTCACGATCGTCTTCATTGTCGTCTGGCGATGGTAGAGTCGCTGCACCTCTTTTCCCTGAGGCCGTCGCCACCGTCAAATCAAGCACAGGAACGACAGACACATCGGACTGCTCACCAGCATCCCCTTCAAGCACTGGGGACTTTTTGGAATCGTTTTGACCAGAGGGGGAAGAACCATTGGAACTCATTCGCGATGGCGCTTCCTTTCGACCAGTTGTACGAATCAATAAGTTGCTGAGTTCAGGGTTCATAAACGGTCCACAACTGTGCGATGACGTAACGTTATTCCTTTCAGTATTATTTGACCCACTCACGTCGTCTCGCCGCTTGATCACTTGGCTCGTCGCGTCAATCAGCGTCCCTCTCTCTCTCTCTCTCTGGCTGATACGCGGGGTGATACTGCTGATCGGACTGAAACTGGAGGTGAACAATAGATGAAACCAGCTGCTGAATGCGACTACTTGTACCGACCAAGGATGTGCATTGGCGACAGGCTGACAACTCGATTTCGGGAAACACCAAATAAACCACAGGACTTCATTTCCTGGTACCAATCCTATTTAACATGATGATGCGTATATTCGAGATATAGAAGGCATGCGAACGCGTCGCTCTATATTGAAGAAAGCGTACCCGTAAGTCTGTACCAATGACTGGTACACGGTATAACGGTATCACTCCTCGCATGAGCACACGCCGGGAGCAATACAATTGCAGCCAAAAATCCTTACACCGTTAAGAATGTTACATCTGGAAACATATATAGGGTCGTAATACTTGTAATGTCCTCAACGTGAAAACCGCGCTTCCATGAGAACGTTACCTTGAACCTGAGGTATTCTGTTACAAATGCAAAGCAAAACATAGCAACATCTTGACAATCCGGAAAGGAACCCCGGAATTTCAGGATGTCCCTTGTCGTCGTTATTATCAATATTGAATTAGTACGTATCCTTCACGTACAATGCGGTACATTTTTGAATTTCGAATAACCGCCTTTCGGCCCCCCCCGAGTAGAATCCAACGTTCTATGTAGTATGGGCGAATCGCCCATTTCGTATAACCTTGCTGGAAAATGTTAACTTGGACCAATCAACCAGGACCGACTTCGTTTTGTCACTTCCGGACTCAAAACACGATACTGGAGATGAACTATAAAAGTACAGAACATGAAGCATATGCCCTTTCATCAGGTCATCCGTCATTCGCAACCATCGTTTATTCCTATTGTACCCGGAGTACGACGTACAGTACATTATACTCTTCCTTTCGATTTATGACTTATGCTGATGCACAACGGCCATCAATTAAATATTCTAAAAGACTCCCGACGTGACTACTCCACTACGAGTACGAGTACTACATTTTTCGTGTTCCTCTCTTTCAGCTCAAAATTTATTTCGTGTTCACCACTCTATCTGGAAAGTCCTATCGACGCGAAATTCAGTACAAGTACCGTACAATTTAAATCCGTCAATGCCGGACCTGCAAGAAATTCCGAACTACCACAACTGCCTGTTTCACTTACGACTCTATTAGAGTAGGAATATACTTTACCAGGTTACCGTGTTACTACCGGTACAACTAGACTTTCGAGTACATTTGCATACAGAATCACACCGGAGCCCGGACCCAGGACAAATGACGATGTCGAATCGACATGCGACAAATGATGTACTTTGAGTATAAGGTAGAAGGGAGTGTTTGTCTCGGGGTGGATGCTTGGTGTTATGATAGTGACAGGGCCTTTCGATTATTGATATGTCTAATCAACATTCATAGAAAAATTAATGCAGAAAAACCGTATACAGTCGTAATTCTCTTGTAGTCTAGTGCTACAGTGCGATATATCATACACTCGTATGGTATGCACAAAGCACGAAAATACTTCAAGAATCAGAAGTAGTCGGGTTCGTGCTTCGTACCCTTTAAGTACTTGTATACGTACGTGGTACCAGGTACCACTCCTTTACTCCTCGTTACGATGCTACATAATACATATACGACCTCCAAACGGGTTGCAAGTGTACCTCCGATGCGTGATGGAAAAACAAAAAGAATTGCCGTACATGCGTGTACGTTTTGTACGTGACAGAAATAAGCGTCAAGGACACTTTTGAGGGCACGTCCTTTTTTCGCCGCCAACGCTCTTAGAACAACGTACAATTGTACTGTAGTACCAGGTACAAGTACTGGCGTAGTATGCCTAATTCGCACTCTCTGTTGGTAAATCAATCCTAACGCAAATGATGCTAACTCAATCAACATCACATTACTAACTGATTCATTACGTAATAAACTTGGAGTACCACAGTCTCCACCCCAGCATCTTCAAACTGAAGGTATCACTTGAGTGCCTCGCCGCTGTTAGCTTAGTAGTAGAGGTACGACAACGAAACAGGCCCTTTCCTGCTGCATGGCATTTCCGACACACCATCAGGTATAACTTCATTGTTGTAGTCAGAGATTCCATAAAGCCTTCCTGTTGCCTCTGGGATTCTATCAAGCGAGTCTGCCATCGAAGTACTCCATTTGACTAGCCAGCAAGTAACGGTATGGCAAGCAGTCAGTTGGGGATCAAACCAACTCTCCCAGAACCAACAATTCGATTGCTGAGAAGTTGAGATTGCCAACCTCGCGCCAGGCACAACAACTCCTTCCCCAAGTGTTCAACAGTTGGATGTTCCATTGAGTGTACCTTCAATGATTCCATCACGGACCCAGTCAGCAGGAATTCAATCCCGCTCTCAGTCTCGCCATACTAGTCTTTGTGGATCAGTCGGATGAGCAGTCAGCAATGCCGTCAAACATTCCATCTGATGCACCCAGTGATGTCTCCTCCTAAATTCCCTGCCTACTCCAATTTTTACCTGCCATATGCCTTCGTTAACAGCAATCCAAACTGGACTTCGATCGAGTACGCCATCGGACGCTCCATCAGACATTCCATCGGTGCGGAGGTATTTCTCGATTATTGTCGTGGCCAGCAGGAATTCCCATAAGCCCACCATCGAGCATTCTCTGACCATCCAAGTGATGTTCCAAAAGATAATCCAATGCTGTCAGTCGAACCAACGCTCCAATCAACAGTCCATAGGGAGGTTGAGATTCCAAACACTCCTTTTGCAAGTCCTCCGAGTAACTTAGAATTGAGCCACCATCAATTTTGCTGCCTTCAGTGCTGATTTGTGCATCGGATACACTACCACGAAATCAGACTTGTACAGATGTATCAATCTCTCTAGAACGGGTGGTGGTGACTTGTCCCCAAGGATGCAATTGGGCCAAAAAGAAATTGTTGTCAATTTTGTTGTGCGTGTTGTCATTGCTATTGCGCTGCCCGTTTTCATGCATGTACCAGGACGTACATAATACACGTGCTTACAACGCTATACTCGAAGTATTTTTTGTGTCTGAGAATTGCTCATTGGACTGGATTTAAAACTCCTGTAGAGATGTACTAAGTTATACGAGCTGACCCAGAGTTTTTGGATCCTTCTTCTATTTTTATCGGAGGTACACTTGCAACCCGTTTGGAGCTAGTATATGATAAAACACATAATACAGAGATCACAGAGCACACGCCTTATTTCCCCCCCCCCTGATCTTGCCGGCGTGGATGAGTTTACATACAGGCGACGCTTCGGAACAATAAAATTTCACAACTGGCGTCTGGTATGAAAAATGAAAATAATAAAACATACTAACATATGCACAGTTCTAAGAGTACCGTGTTTGTTTGCATATATAAATAAATCTGTATAGTAGGGATTTACATATTGCAATCGTAAGCCGAGCTAGATGAGGAAAGAAAATACAAACACCGTTTCTCAACGGCGGTTCAACAGAAGAAAATTTTTGAGCTGTGGTGTCCTATTTAAGGTACGTCCGTTATTTTTCGACCAACGATCATATTCGAGACTTACTTAATAAATGGGCCAGTGCAAAAAAACAAGAACAAAATATTTGTTTCGCTGATGAAGAAATTGTACTCGACGGCCTTGTGGTACAATTTCTGCTTGTGTCGACGCTTTCGCAAATATTCGTATGTGCATGTATCTCAAGTTTTTATTTTTGACCCACCGGTGACATTGTTTCTCGTATTGTTGTCAAAAGGTATGAATATGTCATGGTGTTGTGTTGTCATTGCGAAAGTACTTCGTACCAGCATAACTCAAACCTCAAACCTAAGCGAGTTTTGACGGAATCTGGAATGAAGCAAATGCAAAAAATATTTGTCTCAGCAACAAAATCGATAGGGTGCGATTTTGTTGATGATCTGGTTATGAGCACAGCATCAGCAAAAAGATTTTTTGTTTTGTCGCAAAATCAGACCGTAAGGCTGTGAAGCAAGCCTTGAAAACGAAAACAAAATATGTTTTGTTTCTGTTTTTTGTGTCCTGTAAGCAATGGCCTTTAAGAATGAAGAGCATTTTTATGTACTGAAATGTCCAAAATTCTCCCACCTGCAGTGCCTTTGGCATTTTGGCCCCACTATTTCCAACTTGACACGCTATATGTGAGGTGATAAGAATGAAAATAGAGAGTGAATGCAAAATTGTTGTGTGCCTGTTTTTGACCTGTTCGACTCAAAAATGTTGAGTAATCGAATCATCCGAATGAATACTGATCCATCCGACTGCAAAACTCTGCAAATTTTTGGCGTGACATTGTCTACAGGTGCGTTCGAGTTCTGCGAAACAAAATGTTTCTGAAGCAAACAATGTGTTTTTGTTGCAAATACTTAAATCTATCTTCCTCATTCATCAGCAAAATCCAACTTGCTGGTGTGTGCCCCATAAAAGTTGAGATTTGGTTGCCACAAGATTTAGATTTTAGGGTGACACCGGTGCAAAAACGACAACACACAAAATTTCACATGGCACCGGAGCAAAAAAGACACCGGAAATCTATCACAATAGATTTCTAAAAGCGCTACTGGGTGTCTTTGGAAATCAAAACAGCATGAACCGGTGGGGATGCTCTAAGGCCTCAAATACAACCTTAAATAAGCATGTTTTGATTCTACACAAGGCGTTGTTCCGTAGAATCATACATATGTTTTGGTACGGAAAGCCCAGATGTCATGGCGTTCGAAATTGATCTACCCTGCTGCCATCATAAGTATCACATTAAAAGAGCATGTCCCCCAAATTAACTTTGGGGTATGATGATGTACTCAATTCATTGAAGAAAAAGTTGCCATACATACTAATCCGACTGAGACCGTAGCATAATCTGAGATAGGGTCTAACGTAGTGACTGACAAGGCAAACGCCAAAGGCCATAACTATCATTTCAATATCAAAAGTGGAAGCCATTAGGAAGCAACATCTAGCTTGCAATGCTGCACTGTTTGATGACTTATTCTTGATATTTGAGGAGTTTTATCTGTTCTCATTACATGATGTAGTGTCAAGATCATGTTCATATTGGCCGTCATGGTCAAATGTATTTTTGAGTAGACAGCAGGATTGTACCTACGCAAAATTGTTTCTAATAGGGTAAAATAAGTAAAGGACGGCAGTAGTTGATCCCATGTGCCTGGGTGGATAGCATTTTCTCCTTAACAAGGTCCCAAAAGGATAATCATCACAGACCTTTGTTGAATCATCAACCAACAAGGATCCAATGTCTTAGAAGTGTGGTATGATTTTGAAGCTATGTTGAAGGACACACACTGTAACCATCATGTGGCCTATAAACCCATCAAGAAGGGGGTTGTACATTGATGGAGAGCAGCATGCCATGCTGGCTTATAGTAATGCTCTAAAAATCCTGATACTATGTAGCCAGCAGGCTGTGCAGAATTCATCAAGGCATCATTGGAGGAAGAAATCCATAGTCAAACCAAAAATGAAGTCTGGGAGTTGATGCGCAAATATCATCAGCTCCAGCACAATCCAAGATTGGGCCATGCAGAGGACAAGCACATGCCAAATTTCTACCCGGGAAGTCTACAAATGGAAAATCAGACTAAACATTTATCCTAGATGAAGCAAGCAAGAGGAAGGAGTCAATATCCGATTCAACCTTCTCAACAATGGCACCATGGGCACTAGCTATCACAATGGTGCTCCTCACTACTTTGGTGATTCATGGATGCTTCACCAAGCAAATTGAATTTGTCTTGATGTGTGCTCATACACCAGAACTGAACTGCCAACTCCCCTTGACCATAATACTGCAAAACCCTAGAATTTCATATGATGAAAATTGTGATTAGTTTACTTGGAGCTTGGGCCTGAATAATCGTGCACTATGAGGAGGAAGGGCAACCTGCTGCACTTATAGCAGAGAAAGACCACAATGCTTCATGTCAAAGGCTTGTTGCATGAATGAAGCCACCTTGAAATTGAATAAAGAATACCAAAGGTTAAAACAAGAAATTGTGGTACCACCGAGTAGAAGTGGCTTCAAGCCATTCATTAGAAGTACAGTATCCATGAGAACGCTACTCATTATTACTTAAATGACTGCTTAATGTATATGGAAAATATGTTTCGTTCCGTAAGGAGCTCCTTTCTGTGGTGTGCTTGCTCGGAAGAATACGCACCGTTTTGAACGGCTCTGTGCTGATGATTGCACTGGAAGTTGGTAACTCAAAACTTTTGCACCTCCCAAATCTTGTTACTTTAGCAACGCGCCAGGCCTCCATATTTTATCCTGTACCACTTTGCTTCTAAATGAATGCAAAACATAAATTTGTTGACATTATGTTTTGGTTGGCATGGTGTGACAGTACTGTAGCTGATACCTAGTGGGGTTGTTGTATTCGCCCCAGGAAATCCATAGTACCCGTATAATCAGCTCATGAGAATAAGACCAAGTAATGCTGATGAAGTTCTAATCATCAAATGGTGGAACAAGAAGTGAAATGATGGATTGCTTATAAGAGAAATGCTTAGGTTTAAATAGAATTGAATAAATGGCTTTGGTCCACTAGAAAACAGACGGCTTTGCAAATTCATCAACATCTCAGTCAATTCATCGTGCTTCTGGAATGGTTAAACATTCTGACCGTGATCTCAAGTTCTCTCCACCTAAGTCAACCTGGGAAAGTACAAAAGTTTCTACCGCATTGTTTGCTTCTTTGCATGGTGGAGCACTTTTTAACGTGCTACAAGTTGTGATGATTGCTGAGCTGATGGAAGCTTCACATTCATATCTTAAACGTGCTTGTTCGAGTGATTATCTGCATTACCTTATGAAATTATTAATCATTAAAGGGCTGGATCGTACATTTTTTCAAAATTGATAATTCTCTTACTTACAAATAACACATTTGTCAACTCTATGCCTTAATAGCGGCTCAAAGACATGTTTAGGTGGTACTTCGACCTGTTTGGGCTTCGAATTCTTGTCAAGGCGCCGGCAGGGTACGATATGAATAATCACCTTATTCCTAGAGCTAGCTAGAGGACATCATGGAAGTATTAAGATGATGTAAAAATCAGACCACAACCACAGAGGTGATGGTTCTCTTTGAACATATGGAGTAGATTGAATACAAATGCCATACTTTTACAATTTTACAGTCAATCACCTACTGCTGACAACACATACTGCCAACCACAATCAAGCTATAATGCTGGAATTGGATTGCATTTTTGGATTGGAATCCTTTCAACCCACCTCAATCTTGTGGGTGATATGGTGACGCTTTTTTGGTGTCCGTACACTATTTGATTTGATTGCTGTATCCACAGTCATCTTGAGTCAAAGTTTTAACCCTTCAATCAGTATGCTCCACAAACCCCTCTCCTATGTATATTGAGCTTGACTTTCCCACCTCCCTCAGATTTGGCTAAAAAGCTTTGCTGTTACCCATCCACTGATGCCAACTTGATATTTTTGCCACAGTTCAAACAAATCTTCTGAATTTGGGCTCAGTCTTGCCAGGGCCACCTTGTGTCCAGTCACTGCTGGCAGTCATCGTGTTCCCCCAGCCAGTTACTACAGTAGTTGCCTGATGTCATCATGTTCTTTCCATCACATGTTCTACCTATGCTGATGCCCCACTCTCCTAGTTGCAAGGCACTTCAAGCCCTTGTTCGTAGAACGTTTGTCTGCCATTTGTTGTATCCTCAACTCATGTAGCTTACATCATGCCTGACTGGCAAGTGACTGGTGGGCAGCGAAAAATTTGGCTGATAACCCTCCTATTGTATTGGCCAGCATTTCTACCATGACAACCATTCCCTGGCCGAATAATCCAATTGTTGTCATATCCTACCTTCATCAGCAGATGTTGTCGAAAGGAGGAAATGGCTTTCATATGCTCATACTAACCTTCGGTTTTTCGTTGCCGCAACAATCAGCAGATTGCAGTCTGGTACCGTGACATTAACTCATGATTTCTTTGTCGAGAAGGCAGAATGTTATTCAATTCCAATCGGATGCCGTTTTTGAATTCGCCTGGAACGGCATGGTGGTTCACAGCAGCATTATCGTATGGTGAATAGAATCAGGCAAAAAGTAATCCTTTTCCAAGTAAAAGCGATGACAAAGCACCAGGTAACATTTTTGTGATAATTCTTGGTATCATATTGCTTGGAACAAGAATGACGGTCCTCATCATTGCAAACATGGTTGTACTTGCTTTCATCCTCGTCTTGATACTGGTTAGTCAACTCTATGGGAAAACAAAGTACCATGGTGCCCCACCAGGACACAACTTTCTTCAACTTCATCATCCAGGTTTGGATTCTGCGCATTCATATCCCTTTTAAACTTGAGCCTTCCACTATTATCAACTACCTTCAAGAACATTCATGTAATCATCTATGCTTCAGTCCAAACAATGTGCATGCATTTACTGCAAACTGTGAATGGGGTGACTTCCCAGGGTCTCATCACCAGCTCTTTCAGCGCCAGTAAAGCCTTTTGTGTTGAAAATCTTGATACGCATATTGTGAGCTGCCACGTTTGACTTCTTACCTCCCCTGCAGGAATAGAGCTGTCATCATAAAAAACAAAGAATTTACATCAAAAGCAACAATGCATTCGGGTTGTTCAAGGGACCTCAGATTAAGTTCCATCCACAACGACAGACTTGCGTACACACAAACCATGTTGTCGATTGACCCCGTAATGACTTGTCATAGTGCATCTGAATTTTTTGGATCAGTTCTGCCTCATCTTTATTGCGTTTCAAAGGAATTGTGGACCCGGATGTTTTCAAGTACTTATTCCTGTGTTGTATTGTCGCGAATGAAAGGAACAATAATAAGAAATTGAAAATTGTGAGTGCATTCAAACCATATTGCCAAATCAAGGAGTCCCTCTAATTCTATAGAACTCAACATCATTCATGATCAGATGCTTGGTTTCTGTGGGCGCACCTTGTTGCTTTCGAACTTCCTTCTTTCAATCCGCCACTTGTTAGTAGTATGGCTGTTGCCTTTGATGCTTCTGGTGGCAATTTCCTCATTTCCACCCAAAACCCAAACAAGAATCAGGCATATGATAAGAAAATTTCCTTCTGCACTATGCACCAAGTAAGTCACGTCATGCCAACGGAGGGCTTGCATTGGTTGGAGTATCTGTGATGATTCCTGGATTCAAGATAATCCAGCAAACACCACCACAATCCCTCTTTGGACATAAGCATATGCTCGCATCAAATATATCTTGACTACCGCAGATAGCAAACTTAAGAGACGGGAATTGTCATGAAATTACCAAAATGGAGCTAACCTTCCAGTGTACATTTTTGGTCCAGCAGAAAACTAAATAATGAACATTCATACTCGTCTTCCTGTATTTAATGTTTTACATTCACAGAAACCTCTCATTTAGCACTAGAATATCTGAATGACCTGACACTTTGGTTGAATGCCAGATTATGCCAGATTTTCCCGATGCAAAATGGCATGGCAGACTTCGTGGCGCATCATGTTGTACGCAAGATTCCGTCCTTGGAGCTTATCTTCCGGTGAAATGGTTAAATTTCCTCTATTTACGGTAGTGTACGTCGTCGCTCTCCCTTAGTACACACACCATTCTGTGCAGATGATATGTAGTAGCTAGCTGTTAAGTGTACGCTTGTATTGCTTCACCACATCTTTGATTGGTTGCATCATTGTACATGGAGAAATCTCGTTGTCATAGATGTCAGTGCTGCATTGCAAAGTACGCCTCCAAAGTCTGGTTCTTGCCGCACAAACATAATGTTCTTAGGTTGACTAAGAATGTGTGTTTTTCAGTGGGACTCTTCAACACGATCATTGCTGCCTTGACAACTAGGAAGGACTTGTTCAACAACTTCCTGCTGCATTTCAGACATTTGTGTTTTCCATGTAGCTTGATGAGATCCTTGGGGGTGGATTTATGTTGCCGCCAAATACAGCATATGCATACATAGAGTGCTGTGGATAGACAAGATCCCCAAACAGGGAGTATATGAGGCTCTGGCATGAAGAGACGGAGTTGCTCCATTAGCCGACTCCTGACATGCATGAATGAATCATTCCGATTTCCAGCTCTTGGACCAAACATACACGCAAAAAATCCATCTGGTGCTGTTTCAATTGATTGGAACTTGATTCCAAAGAAGCATTGTTGTTTGTGCCCACTTCAGCATGACGTTTTGACATATATGGAAACACTGCCAAGTCAAGATTGTTCATGTGTGGAATCTGTGGGGCCTGTGGTTGTCACATCCACTGATTTGCTTTGCAGTAGTATTCTTGCTTGCAGAATGCAACAAATGCCCAGCATGATGTGGTCCTGCATTGTCGCCTTGGACAATAGGTATGTTCCCCACATATTTGCCATTGTTCCCAACAAGCTTGTCAGCTCGAGGAAATGGGAGGAGATGGGAGTGATCAAGGAAATGTCTCAGAGCAAACTTTGGCTTGTCTGATGTTCAAACATCGGATCCAGTCACAAAGCAAGATACCATCTAGACATCTTCCTTCTCTCCGACAATCATGTCACCATCATAAACTTGTTGTCCCACTTGTGTCTTCCAGCCTGCTCGGACACGCATGTTGGCAATTCGTGCTCCCGGCACTCAATGCATCATGATCTCCAGCCCGTGTTCGTCATTCTCGATGTTTTCATTGAGCGAATGAATAGCTTGTCACAACAATAATCATTGTTTTATTGATGTGATGTTTGTGATATAGAAATACGAGATTCTTTTCCAAACCGAGTTCCTCTCACTTATTTGCATTTGCATGTCCAAGCCAACCATAGAAACATTTTTCATCAAAGTTCACCAACAGCTAGATACTTTATCCCAGCAACCATGTCAAGTCCCCAGTGATATCAAACAAGCAGTGTGGCAAAGTCAATGTGGTGTTGCACCTGCTTTTTCTGAGCAATGGTAGTAGGATCCCCTCAACCAACATAGACACTGTAAGAGCCATGCAATGGGAGCAAGACTGAATTGTGGTTGAAGAGCACCTGTGGTCAATATCTGCTGCAATCTTTTCAGACACTTTGGTTGGACGATTCCGAATTGTCTCAATGATTTGGTCGTGGATGTACGGCTGTCTCTCATCATGGTTCCTTGCGTGAAACTTTCATGATTCCCTGGCAGCATCACCAAGGAGATCCCATTTGGCTTTTGCTTCCTCCATCAATGTATAGTTTGTTCTTTCAATGACTCGTATGCCAATGTCTCAGCTTCGCCTTGTCTAGCTTGGACTTGTTTTTCAACAAAAAGCTGCTGCAGTGTGTACCATACATGCCTTTGGTGCCTCATGGTTGTTGGCCACACATAGTATGCAAGGTTGTTGGCACAATGAACACCGACGCCCCAAGCGGATTGTTGGTACTACTTGACAGTGAAAGGGTTTGTGCTGATCATTCTTTACTTTCCATTACCCCTGACCACACAATTCTTGCTCACTATGCCCTTTGCATTTCTGGAACAGCTGACAGAAAACCCGTCAGCTCAGCCAGATCACAACAAAAGCAACAATGAAAGAGTACACTCTTTGTTAAGTTGGATGCTTTCCAAAGTCCACCTCTAATGTCCTCCACCTTTTTTACTTGCCGTATTGACAAGCACTTCTGGTTTTCTGGAGGCGGTGTTGTCATTTGTTGTACTATTTGACCCTTGCTTCTAGCAGAGAAGCTGCGCCTCGTGCCAGGCACGATTCTTCACATTGGTGGTGCTCGTGTTTTGTTTCCTGCAGCATTTTTGGTAAACTCAGCTTCCCCTAGTAGCGTGAACAGCCTGGACCCAGGCATCTGCACCATGAGAAAACTTTCAGAATTGGGAGTATGTCTATGGAGATTTGTCTGAGGATCGTCCGTTTGATATGCATGTCCCACTAGGAAAACCTGTTGAGATTTCTACATTTGAAGATGTAAATTTGTTGCATGACCATGTCACTGAGTTTTCTGCGATGGGTATTGCACTTTGTGAATCAGACGCATGTGGAGTGCTTCTCCAAGCAACAGAATAGTGTGGAAACTGCTTCGTATGGTTCTGAATTTGTTGTTGCTTGGACTGCAACTGGACAGATCATTGATCTTGGTTACCCAATTCACATGCTCAGTGTGCCTTTGGACAGTCCTGTTTGAATGTTTGGTGACAATTAGAGTGTTGTTAAGTCTGCCACAATCTTGCATTCATCTCTGATCAAGCGTCACAATGCTTTGGCACACCACCGTGTTTGTGAAGCAATTGCTGCTAAAGTCTCCATTCTGTCATTTCCCTGGTAAGAATCAGAATCCTGCTGATGTTCTTACCAAGTTCTTGCATTCTTAGGCCAGATCTTGGCAATTGACCGAGCCCATTCTGTTTTGGAAGGGGGAGACCGATAAGTCTGCATCTACTCATGATCATCAGGAGTTCTCCTTGAGTATTGCATCCATCACAGAGGGGTGTGAGCGAACCCTACTTGGCTACTGGTAGCTATGGTTGAACTGTTGTTGGGTACTGTGTGTTTGAATACTGTACTACTGTATGACACTCCATTCTACATCCATGGTACTAGTAGCTACATTTCTACACTGGTTTTATGTGAGTTGAATGATGGAAATCCTACAATTAAACCACTACATTTGTTGTTGCCAAAATTGATAAATATCATCGGTAGATTGTTCAGATTGATCACCCATTTCAATCTATCATACCAATGTTTGCCCCTGTTTTGTACTGCTGTTTGCTCACTGTTAACCCCAAATGAGCTGACATAACCCCACCATGTATTTCAGGGCATGGAACAGATCTCTACTTAGTCCAATGATAATCTTCCCAATGAATGCACTTTGTTCACTCCATTCTCAATATGTCCAGGTACTGTTGTGATTTTGGTCTTCCAGATACTATTTTTATGCCTTATCTCTGTGGTACTCAAAATTTCACTCTGGTCAAAGTCACAAACACTTTCTATGGCAGCAAGAAGAGGACTCGGAATACAACAAAAACCGCTCATGAAGCGCAAAATAGAGAAGAAAGTACAAGCAAAGTACACAGTGCACCCAAGGGCAGTGCACTTTGTGGACAGGAGGACTGAAACCGTACATTCATCATCACTCCCGCCAGTGGTTATCCACGATAATGCTGCTTGGAACTCCGGTGGTGACAACCCAGATTGCTTTGTCAGGCAGGTGGTACCAAAAACACTTGGCATGTGAACAGACACATCTGAATGCCTCTCGCTCGTTGTTGTTCAAACCAGGTCCTACGAACCACTTGGCAATGAAGGAATTACCCCCACAGACCAACAATAAACCTGCTACTAGTCGGATTCCTCAATCTAGTGTTGGCAAGTCACACAAATGAGTTATAGTACTGTAAACTTCACGCACCTATGGGCACATAACAAAGCCAACTTCAGCATTTTGTACTTCCAGACCTCCTTGGACAGTGCAGGCAGTGTGCAACCCAAACATGATATCTGCATAGGCCTCCAACTCCCCTTGGCCTGGATGGCACCGAAGAGTTCCTGGTATGTTTGCTTTGCTCGGATACATATGAGGAATGGCACAAGATGTCCGAGAATCAGTTGGAGGTGTCTGGTCAAATGACCTCCATCTCTAGATCCTGTTCCACATACAGTCCCAATGCTACTGCCCGATCCCAAATATTTGTGACAAGGCATCATGCATGGCCTCAACAGGAGAAGTAACAATCAAGTGAAAAGCTGTATTTGGTATCTCCATCTTCGGATACTACTGTTATGGTAGGATGATACCGTTTAACCCAAGGACTCTATCATGGAACAAGCTGGAAAGTTCATTGCCTGGGGTGTCCAAAGCATACTAGCAGACAGAAGTGCTGTGGACAATGGTCAAGAATGTGACTACTCCATCTGGCCCTGCTACCAGGCATAGCATGGTCATGGATTGCCTATTGCTGAGGGTCACTGTCTGATTGCGGAGTGCTGTGGGAGTCGGCACTCCAGCGCCACCAACATCTGTGAACCGATACCCAGTCAGATAGCCACCAGCAACCTATGGCTGGTGGCAAAACGTTTCCGTGTTCAAGGTTATACTCCCTGTTCATGCATGCCCATGCTGGACCAGCATGGATAGCAGGATCCGCAATGGGCCACCCGGTCCGACTCTCACATGTGAGACGATGATATTTGGGTTCAAATGGGCCATGAACATCAGTCTGATGTAGAAGGCTTTGAAACCAGCGTCTTGCACACATTCAAACTACAACACCTCCAACTGGAGATGTATGAGCATGCGTATGACATCCATGTGCAGAAGACCAATCCACCTGGTGCGGCAGCAGCACGACTGAAGCACTTGTGGGTGCAACAAAAGCACTCACTGCGCCTCGAGGACAGGTGGCTGATTCTGACGGCAACACGAACTCTGCACTGCAAGAGCAGAAGAGCGTGACTGATGCCTATCACAAAACCTACTACACACCACTGCTGTATATCAGCAATGTGGGTACTACCATTGCAAAAGTTGCTCCCTTGTCAAACTGTTGAGTGAACTGTTGCAAAAGCTAGCAATGTACAGCCAGTGCTAACCCAGGAGTTTCACAACATGGCATGCATGTTGCGGGGTTTGTTGATGGAGGGCTAGTATGCTCCAATTGTCATCACTGACGTCCGGATGACCTGGCCTTTGGCTGCCAGCCCTTCCTAGTTTCCCATTCAAGAAGCCACAGTTTTCTTCTCATGGCATAGACTCTCAAGCAAATGAACTTAGCTGGTGATGAGAGCAACTACCCTTCAGGCAATAGACCTTTGGTGGGCGATGTGGAAGCGCATATTGGAGTGATAGCTTGTCACGCCTGTGAAATCTTGCACCCTTCCAGCCCACCACATCACTCGCCACCATGAGGACCTCGCACGCCTTGAACCATCATGCAAGCGTCTCCCCACGAAAGCAAAATGGCACCAGCTCATTGGCGAGATATGGTCCATGTTGCCTGATCTCATGGGCATGCTAGGGCTCGTCTCAATCCTCCAAGAGGCCTTTGGTTAAGGAGACCACCGTTGCATGCGCTTGAATCATCACGTCCATGACGCAGCAACCAACTTTTGTACACTTGTCGTCCGGCGCTGCCCGTCCGACTCTCCTCCAGGCATAAAAGACTACATCCCCTTGTCACCTCGGCGCTGTGATGCATGCCGCCTCATGGGCATGTGGGAGTGCAGTTCAATGCCTTGGATCCACAAGCACTCCTTGTACTCTGGCACGCACCATTCCCTGCCCACATCTCCAACGCGGCGCTGATCATAGTTGACACTCCCATCGTTTTTGCCTATCTCCGACATGGAATGCTTCTTGGGTGCTGTCATCGCGGCACACAAGGAAATCTTTGCATTTCATCGTAATGTTGTCAAGAGCAGGATGGTGTGCAATGCGCAATAATCGGGCCGTGGTGTCCTGGGCTAACAAGGTCTCCTTGATGTTGCTGCTGGCGGTGCGCGCCCACCTCCTTCATTTCAATGAGCTGCACCAATGTCAGCATTGCTTTATGGCCCGTAATCATTGTATTCTGGGTCACGTTAATGTTATGGCAGATGATGCTGCTGGCCATATGTGGTGCTGGGGCTTGCCTGATGACCAATTGGCTGCTCACCCATATCAACTCTAATTTTATCTAGTTGGTCTCCTGCTGGAGAATGCTGCACCTACTGCCCGCAAACAATGCCATCTTGATTGGTGCACTCTCCAAGGAGCCAAAGCCACTCGCGGCTCTGCTCAGTGGAGTGCCAAAGCATCAGCCACTGCCTGGACCCTATGGGAGGCCTTCTGTGCCATCATGGGCACCATCCCGGCCCTCCACTTACCTGGCCAAGACCCCTCCCTCTTCTTCTTAAGCTCTATGCCCAACACTACCCTTGTACCCAGTCATCGCCTTGTCCGGGCTTGCACTGAGGTTGATATCCTGCGAGTCGTGGACCAGGCATAAACCAGGTTCGGGGCCCTGGAACCTTGACTTAATCCCCCGGTCAGCAGATGACACGGAAAATTCACGGCCACACCCAATCTAAAACCTCGCCAACCCCCGACTGACGCAGTTCCGCCTCGGTAACGTTCGGTTTAAGATCGGCTCCCATGCCTTCTTGAAGCAGCTCTTCTTCGGCCCAGATGCCAATGTACTTGCTTCCACATTTGTCCCACCACTCTCGGTTAATTGCCAAAATGGTGTCCGCAACGAGATGATAGTACATGGTCACTCGGGTCATGCTCACTTATGTCCTGGTCACTTCCTTGGGCTCAGCATCCTTGCACTTTGTACCTAGAGGGCGGTTGCTGACATGCCATTCAATGCTGTGTGCGCGTCTCGTCCCGCTGCCCAATGGCCAATGGGTCTACGGTATTTCACGGAGATATGCAGCACCCCGCCGCGGATTCCTGTACCCACCAGCACCCAAAGATTCTATGAACATTTGGGTACAGTTCTGACCAAACTTTAAGTATTGTAAATCTGTGTAGACAATCATTGTAGTAATTTGCTCGTCAAGCCAATCATTTTCCTACCCGGAATGTCAGACGTATCTCATCATCCCAGAGAAGTGCTGTGCAACAAACAAGTGGAGATAGTTGGCATCAACGAGCACAATCGAGGTCCTTCCTGTGAAGTGTATCAATGCAGCAACAAGGTGATGACCTTGGGCATGGTTCTCCACATGCAAATAGTGTGAGTTGAATTACTAAATAGTACATTGTGACTGTGTTTTTACTGCTGAGCACTCACACAAATGCACACCATCAAACATTCTTCACTCCTCCTATACACAAAAATGATGAAGAAACAGCAATTGCTGCGTATTTGATTGCTATGGTGTGGATTGATGTTGCATGGGATTCTTACCCCTGCATTGCAATTGCCGAGCCAATTATTATGATGATGGTCACATAGTGCAGCCAGGTTGTTGCCTTGCTTGTTGGACCTGTCTGAAAACTTGGAAAGGCAACATTTGCGCAAAAAGCAAGTTGCAAATGCAACATAATTGATTCCAAAAGTGAAAGAATGAACACACACTTGGGTGAGTAAGCTCCACCTGCTGCTAACACTCATGCTCTTGCCATTTATATCCTTGTTGCTTCTGGTTCATCAGCCAGAGTGTGACAACGATGAAGAGGAGGAGGACCCAAAAAACCAAGAACTCTCCAAAAGGAGCAATGACGAATGCAAGAACAAGGACAGCGATCCTAACTTGACTTGTCTAATGCTTCAAATCTATCAATTTTGTTCCTGAGTGCCTGTCATGGGCGTGCCTGACATGGCTGTATCGTTGTATCCCAACTATGCGGCAGCATGCTCAGAATTAATTCTCTTCCCCACCATCATATTGAAGAAGTTGGTCAATTCTGTCAAGAATATGGAGGTACTGTAGATTTACAATGTGGCTTGTTCACAGGTTGTGATGTTTGGCAAGAACTTGTTGTGAAGATGGTGTGTGGGAGGAGCAAGTCCAACTTGTGGCGCACCAATTGTGGTATGTCCTTTGTCCAATCTTTCATGTAATCCTGCACCCATCCGCAGTTTTCAATGAACCTGCTTGGGGTGGTACAAATCTCTGTGAAATATGGTAGTACATCCGTCCCTCCAACTTGACCTCACACCTTTGCACCGCCTTGATCTTGCACCCCAAACCGGCCTTTTCTGTTGCTGATGTTTCGATATGTTCAACTCAGCAGGCGGGTGAGGCGATGGCATTACTCTGCACAGGCATCAACTCTGACGACCGCATCCGACTCCTAGCAGGCCATTGTTTGGCACTACTTACACGTCCAGGTACAGCCTGTCATGTCCGGCATCTCTGCAGCTATGCTGCGAGGCAGCTCTTTCCGGCTTACCCCTCTGGATCACCCCACCCCACCTCCGGCTCCGACTCCACAACCTGGCCTGCCCTTGGCCTCTGCTGGTCCGCAGGCGACGACGACAAGCACTCTACTGTTCGTATCGATGGAGGACATGGTAACTCCTATTGCAGTAGCATGTGACAACGTCACAACCCCCGCCAGCTATTACCTACCGGTAGTGCCTCTAGTGTCACTACAAATTTCGAAGTCCATTGCGACAAACAGCCGACGAGCGAGGTGGGAGAGCTGAAGAATCCCGCAGAATACCAGAATCCATGCAGAAAACAGTTTTCATCGGCGACATGTAATCCTCAGTTCTCTCTAAATCTAAGGGAAAAACCAAAAAAATCAGGAGTCCTTCAATTCTGGAGCGAAAACGTAACGATCCACCGGCCCTGCTGCTGTGGAGGGACAATCTCGATGCTGGAGGTGACGTACAGACGGGCGCCGATGGTGTCCTATGTCCTATGTCCCTATGTCCTATATGTCCTATCGTCGCATCACACGGTCTACTGTCTGCAACCGTCAGCGTCCACCATCCAATTTGAACATGCCTCAACCATGAGATCTACTCAAGGCACATCAATTCTAGCCCTTGTTTGTTCTGCTGTCCTTTCCTTCCGTCTTCTCGCTTCTGCTTTATCTACCCATCACACTAATACCATTCCAATGAGTGGTGAGAATGAATCACAGGGCATTAAGTAAGTGAAACGATTTTAAGGATTACCCCCAAGGATTTTCGCATGTTCTCATGATAACGTGCCAATAGTGGTATGGACCTCATCATTGACGGCTGGTTCCATGAGCGAGGTGAGCTGTGGCGTGGCCAAGCCATGTCTCTCAAAGTTAAGAAAGTAATTGATCATCATCGGTCGCTCTTTCAAGATATCCTCGTCTTTGAGTCGGAAGCCCACGGCAATGTTCTGGTACTTGATGGTGTCATCCAGGTCACGGAACGCGATGAATTCTCGTACCAGGAGATGATCGCACACATTCCATTGTTTGCACACGAGAATCCGAAGAGAGTACTGGTTATCGGGAGGAGACGGCGGCGTTCTAAGAGAAATCTCAAGGCACCCAGGAGTCGAGGAGATTGTCATCTGCGAGATTGACCAGGGCGTTATTGACGTTTCAAGAAATACCTTCCAGGCTTGGCCAAGGGTACGACGATCCACGCGTTACTGTGCATGTCATGGATGGGGCAGTCTTTATGGAGCAGAATCAGGATTCTTTTGATGTTATCATTACAGACTCTTCCGACCCCATTGGCCCCGCATCAGTGTTGTTTGAGACACCCTTCTTCAATGCTATGAACAAATGCTTGCGTCAGGGTGGTATCGTTTGCACTCAGGGCGAATGTATGTGGTTGCATGTTCATCTTATTCGACCACTTATCAAGAGCATTTCCCAAACATTCACCGATGTTGGCTATGCCTACACCACAATTCCAACGTATCCAAGTGGTCAAATCGGTTTCGTGGTGGCCACCAAGGGGCGCGGGGCGTGCAATGTGCCTGCTCGCAGGCCCAGTGATGAGGTTCAGAAACAGCTGCGCTACTATACGCCTGAGCTCCATGAGGCAGCCTTTGTCTTGCCAGCGTTTGCAAAGAGAGCCATCTTTGAAGATTAAATATTAGGCGACACGGTACCATGTGATAATCTTTCGATCAATAGCTTGCAAGCGGCGTCGACGTCATCTTCTGAGCGACATGCTGCAAAACGAAGGTATTGGCTGCGATCTTCGATAGACTTTCCATAAAAATTATCGCCTGGAACACATGCGACACCTACTTCTTCTATCAAATACATCGCAGCTTCCATAGGACTCATGCCTTGGAGCTTGGCGACGCCTGTGTAGTTGGAAAAAAGATAGTATGCCCCTTGCGGTTGGGAGACTTTGAAACCAACGTCTCGCAAAACCTTCATGAGCTTGACTATGCGCCCCCAATATCGTCCGCGCAATCCAACGGTAAAGTAATCATCTGGCAGGCGCAAATAGGTAAGCGCAGCGACTTGCATGGGATGCGGACTCATGACAACTAGTTGATCGTGAATGCCGCGGTACACTTCTGTCAAATGAGGAGGGTGGAGGCACCATCCCAACCTCCAACCAGTTGCAGAGGCTGACTTGCCAATCGAATTGCACATCAAGATGCGATCTTTAGCGTCCGGAAAACTTTGAGGCAGCAAGTGGTGGCGCACATCGACGGGATAGATCATGTGTTCGTAGATTTCGTCAGTTACAATGTATACGTCAAATTCAGTACACCAATGGACGATTTCAGCGAGCTCCTCCAGACTAAAGACTTTTCCTGTTGGATTGTGTGGTGAATTCAGCAATAGGATCTTTGCTCCGGAGGGCTTCTCGTAACTGGTCTGAATTATACCCAATCCCCGCCTATCTCCTTCAGCGTCACATAGACGGGTTCGAGATGGAATATCTTGCATTGATTTGGATACAATTCGTGGAATGGTTCGAAGATAACCACCTTGTCGTTGGGTTTCCCAACTGTTCTCAGTGCCGTGGCGACCGCTTCAGTTGCACCTAGTGTGATGGTGATGTGATTGGCATCGGTTTCCTCGTAATTGTACAGCCTACTGTAGTATGAAACTATACTCTCTTGGACGTCGCGTCTTCCCATGGGAGGGTACTGATTGGTAACATCCGACTTCGAATTTGACTTCGTTTCCAATGCAGTGATGAGACTCGCCTTGGTCACTGTTTCGGTCGGAACTTGACCTGTAATCACAGAGTATGCCAGCGCAAATCGCACCGACACTGGAGGTGCTTCATTTGAAATCCTTGACTCAGATTGACCGCTCCGTATTCATGCGCAAGGCGCGTCATTTTGCGAATCGTCGACTCCGAAACGGCGGCCATGGTGGAAACAACAAGAATTGGGCGAGAAGAGCTACTGAGCAAAATTTGGAATGATTGGGAATTGGAAATTTAGGCGTTGGTCGGTCGCAATAAATCTGCCCCTTGTTGTCATGCTCGTGCACCTCGCACGCCTGCCGTGTCACACAGACGCCTCAACCGTTGGGATGCGTCAAATTTAGCGTGACTACTGAGTTCATCACCGTATATGATATAAAATTCAATATGCTCTTGAATTCGACAAATTTCAATCATCCATGGTGCGGATGACCTGGGATTGAAAAATGGTACATGTATACTTTCCTTGCGAGTGAGCATTTTCGCGCCTCAAGTCTTGTTTTCGAATATCCTGCCAATCCTACGTCCTACATAGCTTTTAAGTTTCATGGTGCCGCACCGAGGATGCCATAATAGCAAATTGATCGGAATAATAGAAAGCCAACATCCCACTACAAGACTCGCAACACATACAACATCACCACATCTTGCCCTCTAGCTACCGTAGGTCATCATTGCTGTTAACATCTAAGGGAAGCAGGCGACGGGGCCATTGAGTTAAGTCACCGCATTGTTGGCCCATAGTTGTGCCATGGAAACACTCATATCTTTTATCACCGTCTCCCAGCACTCTCCACGGCCGTTCTGGCATCGATTGCATACAGCTTTGTGCTCGTGGCCGGAACAACATGCGATTTCATCAATGTCCAAGCGAACCCAGGATCCTTCTTGGGTATGTCACTGATGAGGGCATTACCGTGGATATTACCGAAACTAAACTTGGACTTCTCTGCGAGACGCCCCGTTTTCGTGCGGGGAACTGACCAGTTATGGTCCATGAGCCTCTACTTTTGGATTGCATCTTCCGTCGTTGGAGCCCTCGGTGTGTCGCTTTCGTGGGCACTGACCATCTTCCTTGGTCCCACGGATTTGAACTGGAAAGTTCTTTCTTTTCTCGCGGGCGTGTCGGCAATCCTCCAGTCTCCCATGTATGTGATCTTCGCTTCAGAACCCTGCAAGGAAAATGTTTGTACAATGTCTACAGGTTGCATCATGCTCAGTATCTCCACTATATTCTGGGTTACTCTAACAATCTTGACTCAGTGTCAAGATCCACCCATAATGGGCGAACGAACTCAATGCATGGCGAGTCCAGAAGGAGCGCCAGGAAGGCATGGCAAGACAGCCGCAGTTGGAGTCAGATGGAGTCGTTGGATCAAGCGAAAGTGGGCCACGGGTCTCGGTTTGGCAGCCACAGATTCGGAATCCGTGAATGACGTGTCGCGCAATGGAGCTGTTGGAGAATGGAAGATTATGCAGATTCCAACAACTCGAGATTAATGCTCAAGGTCATGCCCGACGGAAAACGACCAGACGACGATAACAAGTCTGTAGGAACTTTTGGTGATCTCGAGGATATGGTGCAGTATGCCGAAGAACAGCGCACATTTGCTCAATTGGAACCACTGCCACCGGATTTACTTGCGATGAAAACGACCCGCACAATACTTCTGGAGATGGCATGCCCATTCAACAACCGTGAACTCTGACCATTCATTCCCACACGGAAGCGCCGCCTGCG